>JAOWBW010000135.1:218831-311854 GCA_026119855.1 Campanula takesimana
TTTTTTAGGTGCCCTTAGGATCCTTTGTGATCAACACAGGTTATTTCAACTCTTCAACAAGACAAACCAGCAAGAGAAGCAAATCAGCAGATCAGTTACAAGTTGCCGATCCACTCCATGCCGATCAACTTGCTACACATTTGCCGATCAACAACATGCCGATAAATAGACCGTCTGCACTGTCAGGTGACATCATTTCATTAAAGTCAACCTTGCTGATTGTCTCTATACTGTTTTATTATAAAGTCGTTTACCTACTCTGTAATGATTTTCTACGCCGTCTGACACATAGCTACTTTTAGCTATACTCTGTCTCTACTTGCTTTTGCAGGTAACCGGTTGAGACAAAGGGGTCTTTACCCATCAGATTTAAGGCACGCGTATCTTCGCCATTAATGCCAAGGATACTGCATTAATGCTCCTCACCTACCCAGCTGGAAATTCAAATGTTATCCTTCTTCAACAAGCTAAGACATTAACTCCTCCTATATATAGAGGACTCAGTGCATTGAAGAAGGTTGGTGATTTTAGTGCATTGAAGAGAATTGGTTGTTTGCAGCATTCATTGAAGCTCAAACATTCCTTGTCCAGATAATCATTAGATCATTTAATAGGACATACACTTGTGCACAAACTCTACAACACGTTAGTACACTGTTAGTATTCCCGAAGATTATTTTAAGGAATACGTTGTCTGAGTTTTCACACACCCACCTGAGTGAGATAAGTTCTTTTGAACTTGCCGCTCAAATACACTTGGTCAGATATTTGCTTTACGATTCATTAAACTATCTCTAGAATTTAGTCTTTGTATCCGCCAAAGCCGCTCTTGTAATAGACTAGGGATATTTAATAGTGCTCTTAACCCAAATCAAGTTCTGACCAAACTTGGTAGAGGACGTAGCAGTATTTACACTGTGAACCTCTCCAAATCTCTGTGTCCTCTGTTACTTACTGTCCTTGCCGGTTGGAACTCTATCACCGGCAAATCATTACTGTTCTTGCTGACTCATCACATTTCCATTGACCAATCTCTTGAAACTGCATTGAACTTTTAGAAACTACTTTGTGTTTAAACCAAGCTCTCAAAACCTTTTTATAAACTGATTTTGTGTGAGTTAAAACAAGTCATATCTTCTCCGCTGCGCTTACTGATAATAGTTTGCAATCTGATAAGTGACTTTGCATTTATAAACGTGTTTCTTTGAAAAAGTTTTAATTAGGCTATTCACCCCCCCTCTAGCCTATTTTCCTACCAATTGGGCCTAACAATTGGTATCAGAGCTTGGAATTTTGAAAGAAATTTCCAAGCTTTGCAGCTTGTTTGCCGATACCATGGCAGGAAAAATCATGCAGTCATTCAACATCACCACCATTCCGTTGTTGAATGTCAACGAGTTTGGTGTCTGGAAATCTCGTATGATAAAGTATATGAACTCAATCGATGACCGGTTGATGAAGGTCATAGAAGGTGGTCCAATCATTCCGTTAAAAGTTTCAACCACCTACAGACCTATTCCCTCCACTCCGCTGACACAACATGCTGATCGAGAAACTGAACAGGAAACCCATGTTCAGATTGATGAAACTTTGATTGAGAAACCCAGAGAGGAATGGACCGACGACGACAAACTTTCTGCTGCCCTAGATGGAAAAGCATGCCACATTATCTCATGTGGATTGGATGACAAGCAATACAAACTTATTGACTTGTGCTCCACGGCTCAAGAATGCTGGAACAAGCTCCTTGCATACTTTGAAGGTGACGAGCAGGTGAAGGACAACAGACTCTACGAATGCATTGCTGAGTTTGAATCCTTCAAGAAACAAGATGGTGAATCACTAAGGAGTGCCTACGACAGATTTTGCGAGGTAAGTAATTTATGTGCTTCATTAGGTAAAGTTTATACTATGAAAGATCTTAATATTCGTTTTCTAAGTTCTTTGGGAAATGAGTATCATACTAAGGTCACCGCTGTTAGAGAAGTGAGAGACTTAAACAAGACTTCTATTCAGAATCTTGTGTCTAGTCTATTTCTGTATGAGAGAGAACTGCAAAAACTTAACGTTCTCGACAAAAATTTCAAAAACTTGTCTCTATCAGCTCAGTCACAGATATCCTTTCCTTCAAACAAATTCCCTCCTATAGATCCACCTCAAACATCCTGCAGTTCCAATACCCATGAAATAACCTCAGAAAAACCTATGGAAGAAGACGAATTTGCCGCCTTCGCTAGGAACTACAAAAGGTTTAAAGACTTCAAAAGGATGCAGAAAGGAACTACCAACAACCAAAATCCTTCACACCACCATTTCAGAAACCAGCAAGCTACAATAAACCCTCTACTAGTGCTACCGATGGAAAGAACAACAAAGGTGATCTGGTCTGCTTCAACTGCAGAAAACCTGGTCACTTTGCTTCTAAATGTCCTCAACCAAAATATGAATACATGAGGAAGTCATTCAACCAGAGACATCCTAAGTCTAGAAGCTTTGTTGCCGATGAAAGCACAGAAAAGGCCTTGCCGGTTTGGTGTGAAACTGATTCGATGAAGATGCCGATGAAGATGAAGATGCCGATGTAAGTTTTGTCGCCCTAGATTTGGAAGATGCCGATGTATCATCCTTGCCGACTCCAGTCTACCGAGATCCATCTCCACCAAGAACTCCAGTCAAAGAAGAATCTGCTGGAAGACCTCAACCACACTTCAAAGAAATAAGTGTCAAAGCTGAAAACCCATATGGATACAAAGTACACCAGTGGGAACCTCACTCTATGGCCAGTGTAACTCTTCTCAATTCACCACCAACAAATCAAAATCCTTACCGATGACCAGAAAACTATTATTCAATGAACAATCTAGCATTGCCAAAAACATATCAAAACCCATCTCTTCCCTACCTGACTTCTCTCCTGGACCCATTGCCTCTGCTCCTAAAATTTTAGCTGATCCTTGTCCTGAAATATCCAAAGCTGAAATGATAGAGACAATGGATGAACTTTTTATCGATCATGAGAAGCTGAGTAGCGTTCATAAAGTGATGGCTGCTGATTTCAAAGAATTTCTAACGAGAATAGCTCGCTTATGTCTGAACTTTCAGTTCTCAAAAGACACGAGCTTGAGTCTACTTCTTTAAAGAAAGAAAACCTGGATCTCAAATGCCAAGTAGCAGTATTGATAGCTCAGATCGAAGATCTTGTGAAAAGAAACAATCATCTCTCAAGGATTGTTGATTCTTACACAAAATCTAGAGTTGCTGTTGAAACTATCCTACAGACCCAAATGTCATATAAGGACCAATCTGGGTTAGGATTTGATTCCAGCAGCAGTAGCTCTACTGAAACTTGTGCTACCGAGAAAAAGGATGAGAAAGTTGAATGTAATCCTGTTAACTCAGTGCATAAGGATGCTAAGCCAATTTACAGTGCTGTGGCAATGAAGTATCCTAAGAACCAGAACAAAAGGAATGATAAGCACAAACAAAGATATGTTAAGGTTGCTGATACTGAGTCTGCCGATAACGGTATTCTTGGTGAATACATCAGCAGAGCAAGTGCTGCCGATCTGACCTCCTCTGCTGCCGATGGACAAGTGCCTAAAAAGGTAACTGCCAAAGGTAAACAGAATGGAAAGAAAGGCAACACTGGCACCTTTAAACATACTAAGTTTGTGCCTGCTCAATTCCCTAGTTCTGCCGATGCACCGACTAAACAGAATGATATTCTACCGACTCCACAGCCTATCAGTCAAGTGAGATGTTCTAATTGTTTTGATTATGGTCACAAGGCTCATGAATGCCTCTTGAAGCATCTATCTGGACCCACTGAGGTTACATCCTCTAGTGGTGGCCAGATGTGGTTGCCAAAGAGGAACTAACCCTCGGACCCATGAATAAGGGGGACCATAAGCATACCGTTTTATTTCAGGAATGCTTCATGGCCTCAACTGTGCAAGCAAGGATTTGTGGATTCTAGATAGTGGCTGCTCAAGATATATGACAGGATTTGCAGATCTTCTTGCCGATACTATCGAAGCATCAGGTCCCCCAGTAGTGTTTGGTGATAATGCCAGAGGAAAAATCGTCGGTATAGGTACCATCAAGAGAGGTGCAGTTACTGTACAGAAGGTCTCTCTAGTGGATGGTCTGAAACACAACCTTCTATCAATATCACAATTCTGTGATAAAGGAATGCAATGCGTATTTACTACTTCCAGTTGCTATGTGAAAGACATTGCTTCCAATGAAACTCTTCTCACTGCCAAACGTAAAGGTAACATTTATGCAGTAGACTTAAGTGCTATTACTGGTGTTGCTAATGTTTGTTTTGTAGCTAAGAACATCAGTGAGAACTCATGGCTATGGCACAAGAGACTCAGTCACTTGAACTTCAAATATCTATCCAAGCTTTCCGGTTCAAATCTTGTTAACGGTCTGCCTCAAGTGTCTGCTGATCAAGCAAAGAAATGCAAGGCCTGCCAGCTTGGAAAACAACATAAGTCATCTTTCCGAAGCAAGCCCTGCATGTCAACTTCTAAGTGCCTCCAAATGCTACATATGGATCTATTTGGCCCCACATCTACAGCAAGTATCGGGGGAAGTAGATACACCTTGGTTGTAGTAGATGATTTCTCTAGATATACTTGGGTGGAAACTTTCAGTCACAAAGATGACACATATGCTGTTGCCACCAAGTTATTCAGACTACTACAAACTCAGAAAGAAAGCGATATCATCAGTATGAGATCAGACAACGGCACTGAATTCAAGAACAATGGTATTGCTCAGTACTGTGATGATCATGGTATAGACCACAACTTCTCAGCTGCCGGTACACCACAACAAAATGGTGTTGTTGAGAGGAAGAACAGAACTCTCATTGAAGCTGGTAAGACCATGATTGCCGAAGCCAGGCTGCCGAAGTACTTTTGGGCTGAAGCGATCAATACAGCCTGCTTCACCCAGAACAGATCTCTAATCAACAAATTCCTTAACAAGACTCCTTATGAACTCTGGAGAGGCAGAATTCCCAACATTGGATTCTTCAAGATATTCGGCTGCAAATGTTACGTGCTATACAATGGAAAAGAGCACAGAGGTAAATTTGATGAGAAAGCTGATGAAGGAATCTTTGTTGGATACGCTAAACACAGTAAGGCCTTTCGAGTTTTCAATAAGAAACTTTTGAAAATTGTTGAATCTGTTCATGTAACCTTTGATGAATTTGATTGTTAGAGTCTGACAAGGCTCCAAATAGTACTAATGTGTCTAGTGCTCATGAGACAGGTGAATCCAGTAATACTAATCCTGCAGATCAAGTACCAGCTGCTGATCCAGTCATTTCAGCAGAAGAATCAGCAGATGCTCCGTATTTTCCTTCATCAGCAGAACCAGAACCTGCTGATGAATTTCATAATCCGTTTGCCGATGCAAACTCTGCTGATCATCCTGAAGACAGATCTAACCCTCAACCAATTTCTGTTATAAGACCTATTCCTCCAAGCTTTCATCCACCTCTCACTCAAAGTTCTTCTCCTACACCTTCTGCTGATCTTGATCCTCCTCTAGAATCCTTACAACAAGAATCAGTAAGACAAGATGTGCCGAGAGAAGTCAGAACTGTTCGTGATCATCCATTAGAAAATGTGATTGGTGATGTCTTTGGTCCCAGATTAACTAGGAACCTTAGTAGAGCATTTGCTGAAAGCCTTTTCTCATCTGCTATGGTCTCCGATATAGAACCAAAGAAGACTGAAGAAGCTCTTGCCGATCCTGGTTGGGTTGAAGCCATGCAAGAGGAACTGAATCAGTTTGAAAGATGCAAAGTATGGGAACTTGTGCCAAGACCAACTTCTCAGCAAGTTATTGGTACTAAGTGGGTTTACAGGAACAAATTGGATGAAGCTGGGAAAATCATTAGAAACAAAGCAAGGTTAGTTGCTAAAGGCTACCGTCAAGAGGAAGGAATCGACTACGATGAGACATTTGCTCCTGTTGCAAGATTGGAAGCTATAAGACTTTTCTTAGCCTATGCTGCCTTCAAGGAATTCAAGCTATATCAAATGGACGTGAAAAGTGCCTTCCTGAATGGAGAACTCCAAGAACTAGTCTATGTTGAACAACCACCAGGTTTTGAGGACTCCAAGAAGCCTGATCATGTCTACCGATTGAAGAAAGCACTCTATGGCTTAAAGCAAGCTCCAAGAGCATGGTATGAAACCTTTCTAAGTTCTTACTTAGCGATGGCTTAGGCTTCACTCGAGGTAAAATCGATACTACTTTATTTGTTGCCAAGCATAAGGGTCATTCATTGTTTGTTCAAATTTATGTCGATGATATTATTTTTGGTTCCACTAACGAATCCCTTTGCAAGAGATTTGAGAAACTGATGCAGAGCAAGTTCGAGATGAGCATGATGGGTGAACTAACATATTTCCTTGGACTGCAAGTCAAACAAACCCATGAAGGAATATTCATCAGTCAAGCCAAGTATGCCAAAGAACTTATCAAGAAGTTTGGCTTTGACAATGCTCACTCTCAAAGCACACCGATGGGCACTAACATTCATTTAGATAAGGATGAGTCTGGTAAGAAAGTAGACATGACTGTCTACCGAGGTATGATAGGCTCACTCCTCTATCTTACTGCCAGTAGACCAGATATTATGTTTGCTGTTTGTGTTTGTGCCAGGTTTCAAGCTGACCCTAGGGAATCCCATTTGCAGGCTGTAAAACGTATTATTAAATATTTATGTGGCACTGCTAACCTTGGATTATGGTATGCAAGAGATTCATCTTTCAATCTTATAGGTTATTCAGATGCAGACTTTGCAGCTTGTAGGGTGACCAGAAAGAGTACAAGTGGAACTTGCCAATTTCTTGGTGATAGATTGGTGTCTTGGTCCTGTAAGAAGCAAGCATCAATTTCCACTTCCACTACTGAAGCTGAGTACATAGCTGCCGGCAGTTGCTGTTCACAGATTCTATGGATGAAGCAGCAGCTGGTTGACTATGAAGTACCATCTCAAATTTTCCCATCTATTGTGACAACCAATCAGCAATTTCAGTATCAAACAATCCGGTCATGCATTCCAAAACCAAGCACATAGACATCAAATACCACTTCCTGAAGGAACATGTTGAAAAGGGAATGTTGTGCTGCTCAAAGTCCATACCGATTTCCAAGAGCAGACATACTAACAAAGCCTTGGATCAGAAAAGATTTGAATTCCTCAGAGGTGAATTAGGTATGATTGATTTTTATGGTTAAAATTGCGCTAACTTTGCTACTTTGTGTTAGTCTGCCGATCAAATCAGCAGAGCATCAAATTATCTTGCCGACTACGAACATGCCGACAAAATCTTGCCGATCGAAAATTTTGTCAAAATCATCTTGCCGATTCTATCTATATATCTTGCCGATTCAAGCTATCTTGCCGATTAATGAAATCAAATCAGCACGTCTCTGCAAAAGTTAAGATTCCTGACACATGACGTAAGCAATCAAATCAAAGGTACATCGGTCACACTTTCTCCCTGACACGTGTGTGTACCTTTCTTATCCAAAATCGTGTCAAGATGTATTCCATTTAATGCGATACATCAGCAGGTAAACAGGTCATCATCACTTCTATTTTATTTTTGACTAATTTACCCTTTCTCCCTCTTACTTTTAACTGTTCACCTTACCGATTTGTGTGCGCATTAATTTTTGCGTGCGCACGGTCTCCGAGACAAAAGGTACAGTTATTTCTCTCCCTTGCCCTTTCATATTCTCTCTCTCCCCCATAACATATATAACGCCTTTCAAAATTCCATTAAGCTTTTTCTCCGCCATTTTATTCTCTGCTCTCTATTCTCTCTATCTCTCCTATTTCCAGATTATCAGTTCATCGTTTTATTTGTTCATCTATTCATAATCTGGTAAGTGTTTATTCTCTGCTCATTTCTAATCATTTATGATTTGATTTGTCTTTATTTCTAACATTGAGAGTTATTTGAGTAATTTTGCAGACAATGTCCGGTGAAAAAGATATCTACGGAGGCTATGTTGACTCCGACTACTTCAACGACGAAGCCGACGGGGTTTTCTTGAAGAATCTTCTTATTGGGTCCTTGCTTGATTCGTTCATCACTCCATCAGGAGTTAGTTCAGTATTTTTGGATCTTGTCAGAGAATTCTTCTCCAACTCTTCTGTTGTCCGCTCTCGTGCTGACTCCTCCGTTATCGCCTCCATCAATTCTACTGTTTTGGGCGTGCAGATCTCTATTTCTCCCTCTTCTATCTCTGAAGTTTTTCCCAATCTTGGGAATGAAGGGTTGAGTGCTCTAGTTGATGAGCAGGAACTGGATAAGGCTTGGATTATCATGAGAGGTGCTGGCACAAGGCTTAGTGGCACTAATCATCTGAAGATTCATTATCCCCGAAGATACTATGCTTTGGCTGAGATAGTTGATAGATGTCTCATTTGCCGATCTGGATCCCACAGCAATATTACTGATGTGCAATTTGAAGCTATGGCCGCCATTGTTCTGCAGATTGAGTTCAACTGGTGTGCCTACATATTCAGGATTATCGCTACGGCTGCTGATAAGTGGGCTTCTGACAGATTGAAGAACAAGGCCAATCCTGGAAAAGGATGCCATTATCTGTTGATAAGTATGATTCTGAGGAGAAATGCCAATGTAGTGGCTGCCGATCGCTTTCCATCCAGCTTGCCTTTCAATAGGTTGAAGTTCTTTGATGCTAAGGATTGGAAAAGGATTTCAAAGAATGCTTCCAGTGCCGATGCCCCTTCTGTTGCTCCTGCACCTGTTGTTACTAAAAGGAAGAAAAAGGCAAAGACCATTCCTTCAGTTGCTTCTCAATCAGCAGCAGTCTCTACTCCTGCTACTTCAACAGACAGGATTCTTGCCGATTCTACTCCTGGTGCTCCAAAGAAAAGGAAACTGATAAAGGTTGCCGATCAAGTGGTGACAAAGAAGGTGAAGCTTGCCGATGAAGTTCCTTCTTCCACTATTCCCCCTGCTGATCCCAGAGCTAAGCTAATTAGGTTTGCCCCTGCTCATCTTGCCTGTGCTTCCCTATCTACCGATCCTGCTGTCAAGGTTGAAATTCCTGATGAAGAATTCACTGATGACTTTGCCGATGGCAAAAGTATTGAGGATGTCATTGAGAAGCTCAAGTCTCAGACTCCTAGGAAATGCGCTCCAATCAGAAACCCAACCTTCCACACCTTCTACAAGAAATGGGTCTTTCCGATTGACCATCTGCCTCCCTTTATTCGTCGTCTTCTTCAGTTTCATGAAGAGATGAAAGACACTGTCACTCCCGGAAATCCTGCTGATTATGTTGATCAAAGGAGTTTGGACAGACGGACTGATATGTGGAAAGAGAAGTTTGTACCTCTATCAAAGTTCAAGCAGTTGAAAGAGGCTGAACTAAAGCTCAATTTTGGTCGGTATTTTGAATTCCTACCACTTTCCTGGAACCAGATCTATCTCTTTCAAGACAAAATTAGACAAGATATGATGGTTCAGGATGTATGGATTATCTACGCCAGGACTTTTAATCAGCTCTCTCAATTCACAGAGTTTGATCCTTATCAGATAGGCAGAATGGAGAATAATGAAGATCTTCTGACCTACAATGATGACGAGGCTCCTGCTGACAGTCCTCTCAATGCTCACTTCTTCAGATCAGTCAAGAAAGTCACTATGGACTTGATTGACAAATCCAATGAATTTCTGCTGAAGCAAGATGCCGATCGCCTAGCTGCCGAAAATCTTGCCGATCCATCTGCTCAAGCTCCTTCTCCCAGCAGCAGCAAGACTTTATCTGATGCCGATGTTCATTCTGCCGATGATGTAGATGCTGCTGATAATTCTTTTATTGCCGATGGTGACTCTGCTGACAGTGATTCTGATGCTAATAATGATGATGGTGCTGATTTGCTTGGTGATTTGGTTTGTGCTCACAAAGCTGCTGCTGACTCTCCTTCCACTTCAGTTACAACAGATAGTGACAAGATGCCAATCAGAACTGTCATGGCTAAAGCTTCCACTGCTGAAGTCTATGCAGAATCTGTACTTGAGGGTGATAGTAGTGTTGAAGGAAGGCATTCCGGTGATTCTATAGTGGAATTTCATGTTGAGCAAACTTCAGACACTCAACCTCTGATGGGTCTATCTGCCGACCTTGCTGCTCCAGTTGAGACAACTATGGACACTCAACAGTTGGATGTATCTGTTTCAGGAGGAGAACTTGCTGAAAAAGTGACTAATGAGACAACTGCTGACACTCATCTTACTGAGAAAACTACAGACACTCAGTTAATATCAGTCACCCTGAAATACAGATTGTTCCTCCTACTGGAATCAAGGAGGTTGTGGAGTTGGGAGGAGGTGCTGATGATAGTACTCCTAATATGGATGCTGACATTGCTGCTAGTCTACAGTTTGAAGAGATTCTTCATCAGCCTTTGTTCAGCTTGCCGTCCGTTATCATCCCTCTCTTACCGGCTCCTGCTGCTGCTCATGCCGATGTAGATCATGCTGATGAAGCTGATCCTGTTGCTGCTCGTGCCGATGTAGATCATGCTGATGAAGCTGATCCTGTTGCTGCTCGTGCCGATGTAAATCATGCCGATGAGATAGATCCTGCTGATTACATGGTGGTTGGAGAACAAGCCTTTGTTGATCCTGATGCTGTTGATACTTCTCCACCACCCAGCTATGATTATTTTCTCAATGGGAAGGATATGATGTGCTCCAACTGGTACACTTCCAATGCATCTATCCCCTCCAACAAATTTGGACAGCCTCTCTTCACTGTTCATCCAAGGTTATCCTTCAAGTATACCTTAGGCAAATGTCCACTCCCCTTCGGCAAAGACCACCCTCATTTAACCAAGCATAAATTCTCTCCAGGAGGTTCTACCAGTGATAGTCCAATCTATCTTCCCTGGATTCTCAATGATGATGACATTGTTCGTTCAAAGGGAAAGACTCCTCGGATTTCTAGACTTAAGAAGAAAGTGGTCTATGACCCAATTCGATCTAGACCAGGACAGATAAAGATTAGAGGTGAATCTACCCTTCCCGGTCCTTCTCCAACTGAAGTGTGCATTACTACAAATGGATGGATGAGAAGCTGCTTGATGATCAATGATCTGCTGACTGACATCATTGAAGTTAGGCATACCAATCCTCGTGGCCTTCTTTATTTAATCAAGTCTGCCGCTTTGGCTATGACTCTGCCATTATTCCATCCTCGTCAGCGTGCCGATCATCTAGTCTATACCTCAAGGCTGATGAATGCCGGGTTAATGACTATGATTCTTGAAGGTCGTGCTTACTTGAACTTAATCTTGGCTACCTTCCTTTCACTTGAAGACAGTGGTATGTTTCTGCTGCCGACTGATCGTGCCGTTATAGTTCATCCTGCTTTTCCTTTGCCGATCTGTCGTGCCGATGATTCTGATGATCTCATTGTCTCAACTTTTGTCCCTGCCGATTTCTTCTCTTCTGCTGATGATGCTGCCCTTCAATGGTTCTTACTTATTCCGGCTGCTCCTGTTCCTCCCTCTCCATCTCAGCCGATCTTGATCTCCTCTGATGATGAGATGATGACTGATGATGTGCTTATTGAAGATGCTGATCTGAATAATGAAGATTTTATCCCTTCAATAGTGCTCCCGACGTCTGCCAGTATTTTCCAGCCTACCATCGTCAACAGTCTGTATGAGTATTTGAAGTTTAGTGAAGGCGATTTCACAAATCAGCAAGTGCCTGCCACTCGTGCTGATGTTGGTGATATGGCTCTTTCTGTTGGTGACCTGGTTAAGGATGTTCATAAAGACCTGGTTAAGCGTCTACGTAAGTCCAATCAGGAGGAGGAGAATACTCTGGTTAAAGAATTGAAAGCTCTCCTTGCTGACAGAGACGAGCGTATTATGGCTCTTTCTGAATCCTTGGGGACAACTCATAACATTCAACAGAATCTTGTTGATAATCAGAGGCTGCAGATAAGAGATATGGGAAGACTCGAAACAGAATTGTCTAAGACCAAAGCTGCCCTTGCCGAAGCTAATCTGAAGATAGCTGCTCTTGAAGCCAACAACAAGATGCTGTCTGAAAGATTGGAAAGTGCGCAGAGAAGACAGAGCAAAGCAAAGAGGAAAGCTGAAAGAAAAGAAGAAAGAGCAAGGAAGAAGGCTAGGAAGACTGAATCTACAAAGGACTCAACTCCAGCAGCAGATCCCAAGATTTCTGATCCTCCAGCTGCTGATCCTTGAGTCACATAGCCTATGATGTAGATATCTTATTGAAGACCTTCACAGACAAATTTCTTTGCTTATAAAATTTTTATTGTGCTAATATGTTTTTCTTATATTTGTGTTGTTATCTGCATTATTCTGTGCTATTTCCTTTTGCAGATCATCACTCTTGCCGATTCCTTGAACCGGCTTCACCATTTATTTTGGTGAATCCACCTTTTGCATTAGACATCTAGTGTGACTTACCTTAGGATTTGGTTATACCTAGATATCCTTAGAAATCTTTTCCCTAAAATAAGTGATGTCTTTAGCTTTAAGGGTGATTGGACTTAAGTAATTAGGAGGAGATTGTTGTTCAAATAGATACCTAGGTCCTAGAATTACTTAATCCCAATCATGTCTACACTTAGGGTCCCCCAATTTTATTAGAACCTTTTTAAGGTGCCCTTAGGATCCTTTGTGATCAGCACAGGTGTATTTCAACTCTTCAACAAGACAAACCAGCAAGAGGAAGCAAATCAGCAGATCAGTTAACAAAGTTGCCGATCAACTTGATACACAAGTTGCCGATCAACAACATGCCGATATAATAGACAGTCTGCACTGTCAGTCAGGTGACATCATTTCATTAAAGTCAACCTTGCTGATTGTCTCTATACTGTTTTATTATAAAGTAGTTTACCTACTCTGTAATGATTTCTACGCCGTCTGACACATAGCTACTTTTAGCTATACTCTGTCTCTACTTGCTTTTGCAGGTAACCGGTTGAGACAAAGGGGTCTTTACCCATCAGACTTTTAAGGCACGCGTATCTTCGCCATTAATGCCAAGGATACTGCATTAAATGCTCCTCACCTACCCAGCTGGAAATTCAAATGTTATCCTTCTTCAACAAGCTAAGACATTAACTCCTCCTATATATAGAGGACTCAGTGCATTGAAGAAGGTTGGTGATTTTAGTGCATTGAAGAGAATTGGTTGTTTGCAGCATTCATTGAAGCTCAAACATTCCTTGTCCAGATAATCATTAGATCATTTAATAGGACATACACTTGTGCACAAACTCTACAACACTGTTAGTATTCCCGAACTAGATTATTTTAAGGAATACGTTGTCTGAGTTTTCACACACCCACCTGAGTGAGATAAGTTCTTTTGAACTTGCCGCTCAAATACACTTGGTCAGATATTTGCTTTACGATTCATTAAACTATCTCTAGAATTTAGTCTTTGTATCCGGCAAAGCCGCTCTTGTAATAGACTAGGGATATTTAATAGTGCTCTTAACCCAAATCCAAGTTCTGACCAAACTTGGTAGAGGACGTAGCAGTATTTACACTGTGAACCTCTCCAAATCTCTGTGTCCTTTGTTACTTACTGTCCTTGCCGGTTGGAACTCTATCACCGGCAAATCATTACTGTTCTTGCTGACTCATCATCATTTCCATTGACCAATCTCTTGAAACTGCATTGAACTTTTAGAAACTACTTTGTGTTTAAACCAAGCTCTCAAAACCTTTTTATAAACTGATTTTGTGTGAGTTAAAACAAGTCATATCTTCTCCGCTGCGCTTACTGATAATAGTTTGCAATCTGATAAGTGACTTTGCATTTATAAACGTGTTTCTTTGAAAAAGTTTTAATTAGGCTATTCACCCCCCCCCCTCTAGCCTATTTTCCTACCAATTGGGCCTAACAGAATAGGTCTTGGTGCATGGAACTTTGAGTTCAGGACGCTTCTGCATGAAGGTGCGCAGCTCAGAGACGTTCATTAGATACTTAGATAGTAGCCTATAGTGAGTTCTGTACTTGGCTACTTTCTTGTCCATGCGCTTGTCATAACTCTCCGATGCATCCCATAGCTCATCAAATAGAACAGAGGACCAGTCTAGAGCATCGCCATTATAAACCGCAGCGCAATAAGCCCACTGCTTGGAAATGAACTTGCCCTTATTTCCATTTTTGCAGTTTACTGAGTCACCAATAATGGTGCACAGGTGATACATCACCTCACCAAATTCCTTGCGATCATGAACGCTCCACTTATTTATAAGACTGGGTTCCCCAACCAGTTTCTGTGCAAGCTTGTTTTGTTTAGCTTCAGAATAGAATTTTGGCGCATCAACAACACTGAACCCGCAAAGCTTCTTAAGTGACGCAGGAACAATGCGCACTGAATAATTCTGAACAACTGAGCGGATAACATCAATCTTTGCTCGGGTTTGCTTGTGCGTCATGGTGACTCTCTCTGCGTTTTCAAAGAACTCGTCGACAAGAGAGGGGACATAGAAGTCCTGATCCAGTGTAAAGAGAGGTAAGATGCTGGAGGAATCCATAAGATGAACAATCCTGCGTCCGACAGCGTCTTTATGTAGCGCAGGAAGATCTAATTCCCAGCCTTGGAGGAAATAAAAAGAGTTCTGCGCAAAACAAGAAATAGTTTAGACAAGAATCACGCATGGAGCGAAGCGCATGCGCAGATACACGTATACGCAGCATCTCCATACAAAAAACGAATGTTTAAAGTAATGCGCAAAAACAAGTAACTATGCGCAAAAGCACAAACACTAAGAAATTCTTATGCGATCCTAATCATAAGAGAAAAATAAGAACTTGATGAACACGGAATAATAGAACATGAACACGAAGAACACCAAGAACATAAAAAATCAAGGATTGACCAAAATGGACAAAAAAACATATCGAAATAACCGCATTTCAGAGACGAAAACGACTTAAGAAAACAAGATTTCCAAAAATATGACATTAAGCCCAGAAATCGAGAATAATTGTTCGACTGCCATGGTGGTTTTCGAACGATTTTTTTTGCAGAAAACAGATGAAAACAGTATTGATCGTGAAATAAAGTAGATATAAATGTAGATCAGAGAGAGAATAACCCAAAACAACAAACGATTTTGAAAAAGATTAAAAGATGAGAGAAAAATCGAAAAAGGGAGTTTTAAGAGCTCGAGACTCAAACAATGGCGGATTGACAGAAAATGAGTTCAAGGGTCAGAAATTGTTACCATGTCGTCGACGGTCTTAGCTTCTGGTGGAGGAACCTCTTCAACCGGTTCATGGACCTCAACAACTACCTTAGCTTTTGATTTTCGGGGAGCCATTTAAATGGTACTAGGGTTTTTGAAATGAGGAAGAAAGAGAAGAGATTTACAGAGATTGAAAGGAAAGTCAAAGAGAAAGAAAGAGGAAATGATTGGGAGTTGGTGAGTAGGTTGCAGAGGAGAGAAAGTGATGAATTTGTGAAAGAGGAGAGTGAGAAGGAGAGAGAGAGAGAAGAGTCAAAAGGGGTTTTATACCAAAAAGGGAAAAGGCGTATGACGTCAGCGAGGCGGTTTGGTGAAAGACGGTGAATTTGGTGAAAAACGCAGAGGCGCACGATAGCGAAGGGACGTGGCCGAATAGGGAACGCGCGTGCACAGACCTGACGCGCGTGTGTGTCAGTAGGTCTAGGCAGGTCACAGTCATATCAACTCCCTCATAAATGTTGCTCAGGGATTCTAACAGGCGCTATCATCAATGGCCGTATGCATTAATGATAACGAGACATGCGCAGGGGCAAAAGCGTAATTTCCCAAGAAAATTCAAAAAATAAGGCGAGGGAAAAATTTAATTGCACAAGTACTCTTGTGAACTAAGCGTTGACTTTTTAGTCAGGGACTTATGTGTAATTTCTAATAAATAGAAGACTTACCTGCGATCCACGAAGTGTGCGCATGTTATAATCATGCGCAGAGCTTAAATAGCGCAATAGATTCTTTTAAAAAAATTAACATTAGTGTCATGTGCAAATGAATTACTGCGCAGGGTTGCGCAGAAGCATGGATATTGACCTATGATGAACACTTTATCAAGCAAACACAAGATTATTAGTATTGACAGATCATATGGACAAGTTAGCTAAGTTCAAGCATACCCATTTCTCCTCTCAAGAATACAAATCTCTTTGCGTCAAGAACCTTTGTAAGGATATCAGCAATTTGATTATCTGTTCCCACGTGCTCTAAATGAATGTTTCCTTTTTCCACGTGATCCTTGAGAAAATGATATTTGATGTCGATGTGCTTTGTCTTTGAATGCATGACAGGATTGTTGGAGACTGCTATGGTGGACATATTGTCGCAAAAAATTGGGCAATTTCCTTTATGAATTCCATAGTCCACCAATTGTTGCTTCATCCATAGGATTTGGCAGCAGCAGCTTCCAGCAGCAATGTATTCAGCTTCTGTAGTGGAGATGGACACAGTAGCTTGCTTCTTGCTTGCCCATGCAACAAGTCGATTTCCAAGGAAATGACAAGTTCCACTTGTGCTCTTTCTGTCAATTGTGCATGCTGCGTAGTCTGCATCTGAATAACATAGCAAATCGAAATTCGAATCTTTGGTGTACCAAAGTCCAAGGTTAACAGTTCCAGAAAGATAACGAATAATGCGTTTAACAGTAGTTAAGTGCGCTTCTCTAGGGTCCGCTTGATAGCACGCACAGACACAAACACTAAACATGATATCTGGCCTACTAGCAGTAAGATAAAGGAGAGAGCCAATCATACCTCGATATAAAGTTTGATCAAATTTCTTACCTTTTAAGTCTTTGTCAAGCTTATTGCCCGTGGCCATTGGAGTGTCGTATCCTTTAGCATTTTCAAGACCAAATTTCCTGATTAAGTCCCTTGTGTACTTAGCTTGATTTATGAAGATGCCATCATTCAATTGCTTGATTTGAAGTCCGAGGAAGAATGTGAGTTCTCCCATCATGCTCATTTCAAACTTGCTTTTCATGAGCTTCTCAAAGCGCTTACAAAGTAACTCATTAGTAGAACCAAATATAATATCATCGACATAAATTTGAACAAGTAAAGAATGATCATTATACTTAGCAATAAAAAGAGTTGTATCGATTTTACCGCGCTTGAAGCCTTTCTCTAGTAGGAATTTTGATAGAGTATCGTACCATGCTCTTGGAGCTTTCTTAAGTCCATACAAAGCTTTCTGAAGCTTGAAGACGTGATTTGGAAATCTTCTATCTTCAAATCCAGGAGGTTGAGCTACGTAGACCGTCTCTTGGAGTTCTCCGTTGAGAAATGCGCTCTTCACATCCATTTGATAAAGCTTGAATTTCTTGTGAGAGGCATAAGCTACGAAAATTCTAATAGCTTCAAGTCTTGCTACAGGCACAAACGTTTCATCGTAGTCGATTCCTTCCTCTTGCCTATAGCCTTGCACAACCAACCTTGCTTTGTTTCTGGTGATGCTTCCATTCTCATCCATCTTGTTTCTGAATACCCATCTTGTACTAATAACTCCTTGGTCATGAGGTCTAGGTACTAAAGTCCAAACTTTGCAGCGCTCAAATTTGGTTAAGCTCTTCTTGCATAGCAATAACCCAGCTTGAATCTTGGAGCGCTTCATCAATCTTCTTTGGTTTGATTTGAGAGATAAAGGAGTGATATTAATCATCAAAGTTTGATGCTCTCCTAGTACGAACCCCTACATTGAGATCACCAATAATGTTTGAAGTTGGATGATCTCTAACTTCACGAACCTCATGAGGTAAGTTAGGTTGAGTAGTAGGAATACGAAGATCGTCAATGGGTACTTCATTTGCTCCAGTATAGAGATCATCGAAAGTGATTTGCTGAAGCGGAGAAACATCATGCGCAGGAGGAGGTGTTTGCGCATCAGGAGTTGCAACTTCTGGCGCAGCATCGGGTGTATGCGCATGAGATGGACTAGCTTGATTTTGATCTTGATTAGGTGCAGTTTGTGGCTGTGTACCTATCTCAACATTCTCAGCAGAATCATCAGAATCATTAGGAGCCAAATGTGGCTCAAGGAGAGAATGCTCATTAAAAGTAACATGTGCAGATTCTACAATTACTAGAGTAGTTCTATTAAAAACACGAAAAGCTTTAGAGTGTTTGGAATACCCAACAAAAATACCTTCATCTGCTTTGGCGTCGAATTTACCTCTATGATCATTGCCGTTGTAGAGGATATAGCATTTGCAGCCAAAAATCTTGAAGAAAGCAATGTTGGGCGCTCTTCCTCTCCATAACTCATATGGAGTTTTGTTGTAGGCTTTGTTGATGAGGGATCTATTCTGAGTAAAGCAAGCAGTGTTGACAGCTTCTCCCCAGAAATATTTTGGAAGCTTAGCTTCTGCTAACATAGTCTTTCCAGCCTCAATCAACGTGCGATTTTTTCTTTCCACAACGCCATTTTGTTGAGGAACTCCAGCAGCAGAGAAATTGTGATCAATTCCATGGTCATCGCAGTATTGAGCAACACCGTTATTCTTGAATTCAGTTCCATTGTCTGATATCACACTTACGATGTCGTCTTCCTTTTGAGTTTGGAGCTTTTGAAAGAGAGCAGTCAAGATATCATAGCAGTCATCTTTGGATATCATCATTTCGACCCATGTATATCTTGAGTAGTCATCCACCACAACTAAAGTATATTTGTTTCCTCCAATGCTCGCGGTGGTGACCGGTCCAAACAAGTCCATGTGAAGCAGTTGTAAACATTTGGAAGTTGAGGATGCAATCTTGCTGGAGAAAGACTACTTAGGTTGTTTACCGAGCTGGCATGCTGCGCATTTTCTGTCATGATGGTCAGCTACTTTGGGAAGTCCTTTGACAAGATTTTCCCGTCCTAGCTTAGCCAAATACTTGAAATTCAAATGACTTAAGCGCTTATGCCATAGCCAGCTGCTTTCACTTACATTCTTTGCTACAAAACAGAGATTAGTGATAGAATTTATAGCGGTAAGATCAATAATGTAAACATTAGTCTTACGAGTCCCTATGAGCAAAGTTAGTCCGGATGTGCCATCTTTGATATAGCAATGCGTTGCAGTGAAGTGACATTCCAAACCTTTATCGCAGAATTGTGATATGGAGAGCAGGTTGTGCTTGAGTCCTTTTACGAGCGCAACTTTCTCAATGCACACTTTATCTTTTCTGATTCTTCCATATCCAACTATGTGCCCTTTGTTGTTATCTCCAAAAGTTACAGAGGGACCTCTCCCTTCATGCACATCTTCAAGAGCGGTGACATCTCAAGTCATGTGTCTAGAACATCCACTGTCGAGGTACCATATATGCGCTTTAGCTTGTGAAGAGTGCGCAGTGAAGCAGGAGACCTGAAAAATAGACATTCAAAACGCAGGTCCCCTTTATTCTTGGGTCCTAGAGTTAGAAACTTTTGAAAACCCATTCCTGTCTGACCTTACGATTTTTACGTCCCTTGGCATTAGGAGTAAATCGCAAAAGGCATTCTGCAGCCTTGTGACCTAAACCATCACACACAACACAATGATGAAAGCCACTTATAGATTGGGTTTTCACATACTCTTTACTTTTCTTTGGCTTAGCATTCTGAACTGGAGCAGTTGAACTAGCATTGACAAATATCATTTTTTGAGGTTTGGGTGCGCTTTTCTTAAGAATGCGCATCTGGCGTTGGGGCGCATGGCTTTCATGCGCATAAACCTTTTGCGCAGATTTGACATTCGAAGTTAAAGCGCAACCATAGTCAGAATATGAAAAATCATGCGCAGATTCAACTTTAGCTTTACCCTTGGCTTTCCCAGTTTGCTTCTTTGGGTAGACATAATGGAAATTTTGTCTCTGGACTTTCTCATGTCCTTTACCCATTGAAGCAGAATGCTTTGCTTTGGGAATTTCAATAGTTTGCTGTGGTGTAAACTCCTTTTCCTTTTCAGTGCAAACTGCGCATTTAAAGTTATCACTAGTTGAGAACCCCAAGCCTTCCTTATCTCCACTGGCTTTTTGGGATTCTAGAATTTGATCCATAGTGACACGAGATTTGGTCCACTCATCAGTGATCTTTGTGAGATCAGCTACTTGAGCAGCCAATTCTTCGTTTCTTACTTTAAATAGCACATTTTGATCTGTAAGAAAACGGTTATTTTCAGTAAGAGGAGTCATGCTCTTAATCTGCTCCTTAAGGAGGGTGATCTCAGATTTTAAAATAGTTTTCTCCGTCTTAAGCTGTGAAATTTATCCAATTGATAAGTCCACTGCTTCTTTCATAGAATTGAATTTCTTGATTACCTTTTCAGCTTGCTAAAAAATAGACTCGCGCTCAGCAGCAGAGTCATTATTTTCTATTATAATTTCAGTAGGAATTTCAAGAGATTCTTTGCGCGGAGGTGCAGCTACAAATTTCTTTGATAGGTCTGCTCTGGCAAATAAGTACTTGCCATTCTGTCTGCTTGGAGTCAGATGTCCCATTTCCACCAGTTCTGTGATGGTGGGACCTTTCTTCTGAATTGTACTTGGCGCAGCCTTTGTGTCCGTATCGGGATCATTGTCTGAATCGCTATCAGCATCAGCATTGGCCACCAAGCAGAGCAGTCCATCCTCAGAGTCATCATCACTGTCTTCAGTGTCAGTCTCTATCCAAGTCTTCAGTTCCTTTTCTGCGCAGTCTTCTTCAGCAATCATTCCGCGCTGCTTTGATGATCTCTGCGCAGTATTTCTCTTCATGTACTCAAATTTTGGAGTAGGGAATTTTGAAGCAAAATGATCGGGCTTTCTGCAGTTGTAGCAAACCAAGTCATCATCTTTCTTTGAGTCTCTGCCACGAGAGAATTTAGCTGGAGCTTTACTTGAAGATCCTGGCTTGGAGAATTTCCTGAACTTTAGAAATCACTTTACGAACATGGTAAAATCATCATCATCCATTTCAAGTGGAGAGGAAGTAGAGACTTTGTCTGAGGTTTGAGCAGGCGCAGGTTCATTTTGCGCAACATAGGAAACAAGTTTTCCTTTCCCTTCAGTTTCGTCAATTCGATCAAGTTTTAGCTCATACACTTTTAAGTTGGCGTATAAGCTGCGCAGTGGCCAAGTATCTAGAAATCCAGAATCTTCCAGATGACTTGCCTTGTGCACATATCTGGAACCTAGCGCATCCAAGAATTGAGAATTGACTTCTTTATTAGTGAATGTGGTTCCAAGAGATTTACAAGAGTTTACAACAGCACAGAAGCGATCATAGGTTTATCTCAAGGTTTCACCATCCTTTCTCATGAAGCAGTTGAATTTTCTTTGCACCACAAATCTTTTGTTTTCCTTGCTTACTTTGTCTCCATTCACATATCCTTCAATAGCATCCCATAGTTCCTTTGCAGTTCTACCACTCACAATTTGATTGTGTGTGGAGAGGTCTAGAGTGCTAAGAATGATGTTTCTAGCTCTTCCATCGTAGCCAACCCATTTCTTTTCTTCATCGGTCTATTCCTCTTTGGCCTTCTTGATTGTAGGATTATCCTTGTTGGTAGCAGCATCTGGATTGGCCTTCATTGGAATGTAAGGTCCTTCAAGAACGATGTCGTGGAGGATCTCGTCGATAGAAGAAAAATGAGTGAGCATGCAGTGCTTCCAGATTTCGAAGTGATCTTCATTCAGCACTGGAACATGTGAATAGTTAGCCATTACCCAAGATTTTAAAGCCATCTTGAATCGGCACCCAATCTGTTAAGCTTGAAAAACAAAACAAGTTTTATGAAGGTGTTTGCTCTGATACCACTTGTTGGTCCTAAAGGGGCAACAAGGGTAAGAAAATCGCTAGAGGGGGGGGTGAATAGCGTTTTAAAAATTCTTTTCAAACCCTTTTGCAAAGCAATAGCATATGCGCACAGTTCTTAAATAAGCTAGGTGTCGCGACCCCGGACCCCGCGGGCCCCGGGACCGCGATCTGGACGTCGACTCTAACAATAAACTCCAAAATACCGAAGTTAAAAATTTCATTTAATACCAAAAGGTGATAATTCAAAGTTTTACAAAACCGAGTTTGACAAAACCCAATTACAACTATCACTAACTTCCACAAGTTTATGCTCAATAAAATACAAATATAAAATTCTTAACGACGTCATTGTTCGGTACAAATACCCCAAAAGGTTACACATTTATATAATGTAAACCAACCTATACAACTTTCCCCAAAAGAATGTTTCCACACTCGACGTCCTCTTTCTCGTGATCAGCGAGACTATTCCTTAGCACCTGGGGGGGGGTTAAGGAAAAACAAAGATAAAAGGAAAGGGGGTGAGATAAATCTCAATAAGTTACTAATGCAACTACATGACATGACATGCTATGATGCAATATACAATAAGCAATAATAAATATCATATAGCATATAGCATTTATCACATAACAGACAGCAGCGGAAATAAACACATAACAAAGGATATAGCCAAGGTTTTCCAAACCGGAACATCCAAATAAAGGATCGCTGCGCAGCTTCAATTATCAACCAATCAACATATTCATAATGGCATGAAAGCCGGAGAGAAAACCCCGGTACCGGAACCAATAACATAAAAGTGTCACAAGGGACAAGGACCATGACACAAAGTCATGCCCGTTAGCCAGATGCATTCACAAAGGAACGCTGACTTATCCTTTCCAAGGCCAATCTGGAGAAGGGGTATAGTAAGGGCAAAACAATGGTCAACATTATAATGGACTTGGCCTTGCCATTATAATCTTTCCCATCGCCCGATGCAACAAATATGCCAGCTGGGCTTCCAAATAAATGCTAAGTAATAATAATTTAGCATGAATGAACAACTTAAGGTTCCAAAGTAGGGAACCATTCCAATTAAATCACCACAAAGGTAAACCAATACAAACCGTGCATCAAAGATGACCACATTCCCAAAATGATACTTAATCAAATTCCATCTCGTATTTATTCACAAAGGAATCAAACCCAATCAATAAAGTGCTCCAACAATGACACTTAACACTTACTTAATTTCAAACACAAACTTGATCACAAAGGACTCAATTCTATCACTAGAATGCACTACAATGTTCACTAAGGTCAACTAGGAGGACACCCAAGAATTGGATCACAACGCATTCTTTAGTCACACAATTTAACAAAATGTACATTTTTCAGAGATTTGTGCGGCCGCCCACGATGGGTTGTGCGGTCGCCCAAAGTGCCTCAAAACAAGAACAAAAACTCTCAGAAAGATGCGCGGTCGCCCATAAGATTTTGGGCGGTCGCCCAACATGCCGGAATCGCCAGAAATCGGGAAGAACAACATGGGTTCTTCCATTTTCAACCCAAAACACATTTAACCAAAATCCCAACTTCCAAATCATGTACTAATGTACCAAAACAACTTATAAGTCTAAAAGGACTCCTAAAACAACATTTAACAACCAAAAATCAAGAATCAAACCAACATTCAAGATTTCACCATTTTTGATCAAAAACCCAAATAAATTCCAAATAAATTGCAAACTCATCCAAACTTCAAATGTAACACATCAAACAATATCTAAACATGATATGAACATTTTAGCATTAAAATGGGGGAAAAGTAACTTACTTGAATTTTCTCAAAGTTGATGGATTTCAAATCTTTTTGAGTCTACGCGATCCTAGCGACGATCTAAACACGTTTCATGTTTTAAGAAATGAGAGAAGATGAGAGGAAGAAGGAGAAAATGAAGAGAGAAGAAGGAGAAGAAAACTTACCCAAAGTTGCTAGAGAGAGGAAGAGAGTTGTGCTGGGAATGGGGGTGGAGTGAGTGAGTGAAAGAGTAGGGTGAGGGAGGTGAGGGAAGGTGTAGGGAGGGAGTAGGGGTTCATTTTAAAAACTTACACTTAGGCCCCCTCTCTCACACTACACACACACAATACTACACTCCCTACTACCAATTAAGACCCAACACTTCTACACTAGCCCAAATAACTCAAGTAAAATGCTAGGCATAATCATTATGGCACATCAATTGCACACATAATTATTTAAATAAATAATAATTTAAATAAATAAATAAGCAAATACTTAAATAAAAATCATTTAATTACTAATAAAAATAGAGCCTATATTTCGGGTCGTGACATTCACTCCCCCTTAAAGAAAATTCGACCCGAATTTTAACGAGACTCACCTTAAACAAAAAGCCACGGAAATTTCCTCTCGATCTCATCACGAAGCTCCCACGTCGACTCCTCGATATTATGATTCCTCCAAAGGACTCGAACCAACGCAATGCTCTTGCTCCTCAACTCTTGGACCTTGGAATCTAAGATCCGAACCGGTCGTTCCTCATAAAACATATCTGGCTCAATATCCTCCGGTACTCTCGGTAACACGTGAGACGGATCATGAACATACTTCCGAAGCATAGAAACGTGGAAAACGTTGTGCAACCGGTCCAAAGATGGCGGTAACGGAAGACGATACGCAAGAAGTCCAACCTTTCCCAAAATCTCAAACGGACCAATAAACCTCGGAGCCAACTTGCCTTTCTTCCCAAAACGACGGATACCCACCTTTGGAGACACTTTCAAGAACACCCAATCACCGGTCTGAAAACTAAGATCTCGCCTTCGGTTGTCTGCATAGCTCTTATGTCGACTCTGGGCTGTCTTCAATCTATCCCGGATAACTTTAACTTTTTCAACTGAATCCCGAAGCAAATCAATACCCAAAACTTTCGCTTCACCGACCTCATCCCAACAAATTGGTGATCGACATTTCCTTCCATACAAGGCCTCAAACGGTGCCATCTCGATACTAGCCTGATAACTGTTGTTGTAAGAGAATTCCACTAACGGTAGGTGCGAATCCCAAGAATCAGAAAAGTCTATCGCACACGCTCGCAACATATCCTCCAAAATCTGAATAGTCCTCTCGGATTGACCGTCGGTCTGGGGATGAAAAGCTGTACTGAAACGCAAATCTGTACCCAAAGCTTCCTGAAACACCTTCCAGAATCTAGAAGTAAACCTCGGGTCTCGGTCTGACACAATGCTAACCGGAACCCCATGCAATCTCACGATCTCATCAATATAAAGGGTCGCAAGCTTCTCCATCGAATATCTGATGTCAAAAGGCAAGAAATGGGCACTCTTGGTCAATCTATCCACTATTACCCAAACACTGTCAAACTTCCTACGGGTACGAGGCAGTCCCATAACGAAATCCATAGTCACATGCTCCCATTTCCACTCAGGAATCTCTAACGGCTGAAGCAATCCCGCGGGTCTCTGATGCTCGGCTTTGACTTGCTGACACGTTAAACACCTCGAAACATACTCGGCTATTTCCCTTTTCATATTAATCCACCAAAATTGTTGCTTCAAATCCTGATACATCTTCGTACTACCCGGATGAATAGTATATCTCGATTTGTGACCCTCATCAAGAACTCTCTGTTTAATTCCATCAACATCCGGAACACACAAACGACTACGGAAAGTCAACACTCCACTCGAGATCAAAGAAAAATCCTCGAAGTTCTTTTCCTTCAATTTACCCATTATCTTCATCAACTCGGGATCCTCTTTCTGAGCTTCCTTTATCCTCTGAATTAGGGTCGGAGACACCCTAATATTCGCAAAAATAGCCCCATGTCTCGATTCACGAGGAGACCAATCTCGAACATCCTCAAGCATTTTCCATACTCGAACCATCATCGAAGCCACATAAGATTTTCTACTAATCGCATCGGCTACCACATTCGCCTTCCCCGGATGATAAGAAATCGTACAATCATAATCCTTCAACAATTCCATCCATCGGCGCTGACGGTTGTTCAACTCTTTCTGGGAGAAATGGTACTTCAAACTCTTGTGATCCGTAAAAATCTCAAACTTCGCCCCATACAGATAGTGCTTCCATTTGTGCAACGCAAATACAATAGCCGCTAACTCCATATCATGAGTTGGGTAATTCTGTTCACTCGGGGTCAACTTCCTCGAAGCATAAGCAATTACTTTCCCATTCTGCATCAACACACAACCCAAACCCTCTTTCGAAGCATCACTGTAAATCACTAGACCATCGCTCCCATTAGGCAAAGTCAAGATCGGTGCTGTAGTCAACCTCTTCTTTAATTCCTCGAAACTCTTGCCACATTTCTCGGTCCACACAAAAGGAACGTTCTTCCGGGTCAACTGAGTCATCGGAGTAGCAATCCTCGAAAACCCTTCAATAAACCTTCGGTAATAACCGGCTAAACCCAGAAAACTACGAATCTCGGTCACTGACTCGGGTCTCTTCCAATCCACTATAGCTTCAATCTTAGACGGATCCACAGAAATCCCATCTTTAGAAATCACATGACCCAGAAATGACACCTTCTCGAGCCAAAATTCGCACTTACTGAACTTCGCAAATAATTTCTCCCTCGCAAGAACGGATAAAACTGTCCTCAAATGCTGTTCATGCTCCTCTCGAGATTTCGAATAAACAAGAATGTCGTCGATGAAAACCACCACGAACGAATCAAGATAGGGATGGAAAATCCGGTTCATCAAATCCATAAATACGGCCGGCGCGTTAGTCAACCCAAACGGCATAACCAAGAACTCATAATGACCATACCGAGTGCGAAAAGCAGTCTTCGGGATATCCTCCGATCTAACCTTCAACTGATGGTACCCACTCCTCAAATCAAGCTTGGAAAACACAACGGACCCTTGAAGCTGATCAAATAAATCATCAATGTGCGGTAGAGGGTACTTATTCTTCACTGTAACCTGATTCAACTTCCGGTAATCGATGCACAACCACAACGAACCATCTTTCTTCCGCACAAATAAAACCGGTGCTCCCCACGGGGAAACACTAGGGCGGATAAACCCTCGATCAAGCAACTCTTGCAACTGAACCTTTAACTCCTTCAACTCAGCGGGAGCTAACCTATAAGGCGCTTTCGAAATCGGAGCCGTACCCGGCAAAAGATCTATACTAAACTCAATCTCACGATCGGGAGGCATCTCATACTCGGTAGAGAAAACATCGGGAAATTCCCGAACTACCCGAACACTATCAAGACTAGGGGATTCTTTCCTAGTATCAAGAACACTAGCCAAATACCCCTCACAACCACTATGCAATAATCTTCTCGCTTTCATAAAAGAAATTAAGCGAACCTTCCTACTCAGAGGACAAGCCTCAAACACAAACTTAGGCACATCGGGAATAGAAAAAGTAACAGTTTTCTTACGGCAATCAACAGAAGCGTGAAACTTGCTCAACCAATCCATACCCAAAATGACATCAAAGTCTTGGATAGGAAGAACTACCAAATCCGCACAAAGGACTCGACCACAAATAACCACATCACAAGCACGAAAGACTCGATCAGAAATCAAGCATTCTCCTATAGGGGTCGACACCTCTAGCACGTACGGTAAAGACTCGAATGCAGCATTTAACATGGAAGCAAATTGCACAAAAATGTATGAATGAGATGATCCTGGATCTACTAACGCTCGTGCGCTCACATTAGACACAGAAACAATACCTCCAATAACGGATGGATCATCGGTAGCTTGTTGTTGATTCATTGCAAACACTTTCCCTTGGACCTTGGGCTTCCCGGCGGCATCCCTTTTCTGACCCTGATTAATACTAACCCCTGACCCGGATGACTGTCCTCGGTGCCTCGTGCAATCTCTCGCAAAGTGCCCCATTTCACCACAATTGATGCACTTGCCTTGCTTTTTCCAACACCTATCCTCCGAATGGCCTACCTTTTGACAAAAGGTACAAGGCTTCCTAATTTGGCTCCCTTGGTTCCCGGAAGTGGTACCCGGGTTCCTTGGGTTTTGTTGCCCTCGGGACTGAGATTGTCCCCCAAAGTTACCTCGATTTTCAATCCTTGGTTGTGACTTGCTCTGCGCTCCTTGCTTACTCGGGTTAGCTACCTCAGTCTTCCTTTTATGCTCCCCAATATCTTGCTCTATCAAATAGGCTCGGTCCACCGCATCTTGGAAAGTCACAATACGTTGAGCAATAAGTTGAGTACGGATGGAGGTCTTCAATCCCCGAATGAATCTCATAGCTTTTTGTTTCTCGGTCCTCACCAAATAGTCACAATATCGGGCTAATTCTATGAACTTAGCCGAGTATTGTGCTATAGACAACAATCCTTGCTCCAAGTTGAGTAGCTCGATCTCCTTTCGGTTTTGATCAACAACCGGAATGAAATGCTCTCTGAACTTACGCACGAACAACTCCCACGCATACACTGTGCGAGTATCATCCCAAGTAGCTTTAATACCTTTCCACCAATGTTCGGCGGCTCCCACAAGCTTGTAAGCCGCAAACCGGACCTTGTCCTCATCCGAACACCCAAACACATCATAAATCTTCTCCATCGACTCAATCCACAGCTCAGCCTTCCTTACATCGGGCTCCCCATTGAATTCAACCGGTTTCAACTTCAGAAATTGCTCCAAACCATAACGGGGTGGTGCTTGTTCTACCCTCGGACCTTGATCATGTATGGCCTTCATGGTTGCCTCAAACATGCCTTGAAACATGGCACGGGCTTCATCCCTTGTATCATTCTGATTCTGTGCCCCACTAGCACCTCCTCTGTTTCTTCTTCCAGACATTGCGAGTAATTACCTATATAAGACATCAACCGTTAATCACTCCGCACACGACTACCCACCTAGGTCATACTAATCCACCTAGACTTATAAATAGAGCTAATGCCATAGCTCTGATACCAACTGTCGCGACCCCGGACCCCGCGGGCCCCGGGACCGCGATCTGGACGTCGACTCTAACAATAAACTCCAAAATACCGAAGTTAAAAATTTCATTTAATACCAAAAGGTGATAATTCAAAGTTTTACAAAACCGAGTTTGACAAAACCCAATTACAACTATCACAAACTTCCACAAGTTTATGCTCAATAAAATACAAATATAAAATTCTTAACGACGTCATTGTTCGGTACAAATACCCCAAAAGGTTACACATTTATATAATGTAAACCAACCTATACAACTTTCCCCAAAAGAATGTTTCCACACTCGACGTCCTCTTTCTCGTGATCAGCGAGACTATTCCTTAGCACCTGGGGGGGGTTAAGGAAAAACAAAGATAAAAGGAAAGGGGGTGAGATAAATCTCAATAAGTTACTAATGCAACTACATGACATGACATGCTATGATGCAATATACAATAAGCAATAATAAATATCATATAGCATATAGCATTTATCACATAACAGACAGCAGCGGAAATAAACACATAACAAAGGATATAGCCAAGGTTTTCCAAACCGGAACATCCAAATAAAGGATCGCTGCGCAGCTTCAATTATCAACCAATCAACATCTTCATAATGGCATGAAAGCCGGAGAGAAAACCCCGGTACCGGAACCAATAACATAAAAGTGTCACAAGGGACAAGGACCATGACACAAAGTCATGCCCGTTAGCCAGATGCATTCACAAAGGAACGCTGACTTATCCTTTCCAAGGCCAATCTGGAGAAGGGGTATAGTAAGGGGAAAACAATGGTCAACATTATAATGGACTTGGCCTTGCCATTATAATCTTTCCCATCGCCCGATGCAACAAATATGCCAGCTGGGCTTCCAAATAAATGCTAAGTAATAATAATTTAGCATGAATGAACAACTTAAGGTTCCAAAGTAGGGAACCATTCCAATTAAATCACCACAAAGGTAAACCAATACAAACCGTGCATCAAAGATGACCACATTCCCAAAATGATACTTAATCAAATTCCATCTCGTATTTATTCACAAAGGAATCAAACCCAATCAATAAAGTGCTCCAACAATGACACTTAACACTTACTTAATTTCAAACACAAACTTGATCACAAAGGACTCAATTCTATCACTAGAATGCACTACAATGTTCACTAAGGTCAACTAGGAGGACACCCAAGAATTGGATCACAACGCATTCTTTAGTCACACAATTTAACAAAATGTACATTTTTCAGAGATTTGTGCGGCCGCCCACGATGGGTTGTGCGGTCGCCCAAAGTGCCTCAAAACAAGAACAAAAACTCTCAGAAAGATGCGCGGTCGCCCATAAGATTTTGGGCGGTCGCCCAACATGCCGGAATCGCCAGAAATCGGGAAGAACAACATGGGTTCTTCCATTTTCAACCCAAAACACATTTAACCAAAATCCCAACTTCCAACTCATGTACTAATGTACCAAAACAACTTATAAGTCTAAAAGGACTCCTAAAACAACATTTAACAACCAAAAATCAAGAATCAAACCAACATTCAAGATTTCACCATTTTTGATCAAAAACCCAAATAAATTCCAAATAAATTGCAAACTCATCCAAACTTCAAATGTAACACATCAAACAATATCTAAACATGATATGAACCTTTTAGCATTAAAATGGGGGAAAAGTAACTTACTTGAATTTTCTCAAAGTTGATGGATTTCAAATCTTTTGAGTCTACGCGATCCTAGCGACGATCTAAACACGTTTCATGTTTTAAGAAATGAGAGAAGATGAGAGGAAGAAGGAGAAAATGAAGAGAGAAGAAGGAGAAGAAAACTTACCCAAAGTTGCTAGAGAGAGGAAGAGAGTTGTGCTGGGAATGGGGGTGGAGTGAGTGAGTGAAAGAGTAGGGTGAGGGAGGTGAGGGAAGGTGTAGGGAGGGAGTAGGGGTTCATTTTAAAAACTTACACTTAGGCCCCCTCTCTCACACTACACACACACAATACTACACTCCCTACTACCAATTAAGACCCAACACTTCTACACTAGCCCAAATAACTCAAGTAAAATGCTAGGCATAATCATTATGGCACATCAATTGCACACATAATTATTTAAATAAATAATAATTTAAATAAATAAATAAGCAAATACTTAAATAAAAATCATTTAATTACTAATAAAAATAGAGCCTATATTTCGGGTCGTGACCCTAGGTATAGCGCACAGAGAGAGTGAAATGCACAGCGGAAATTTAAGCAGCTACTGCGCAGGAAAAGGCTGCGCAGAGATAAAAACGCACGTGCTAAGTTTTGGCTTAAAGTGTTGGATAAAAGGGATTCTAAGGCAATAAGCAATAACAAACACAGCAGCAATAATAGCAATCTGATAAGATCAAACAAAGCAGTAATTCAGAAATGATTAAGCAGGAAATAAATAGCGAGAATAAAGAACAAGCTATTTGGAGAGGTTCGATCGATGAAAGATCTACGTCCTCTACCAAGATGGTTAGTCTTGGATTTTCTAATGAGATTTATATTGATGTGAGGAGCTTTTACAAGATTACAATGAATCAAAACTCAAATCAAAATCTATTCTATGAAGAACAAATCCTAGACTAAACCGGTGTATCTCAAGAAGTTAGATCGATATGATCAAAGCTTCAAGAGGTGAGTGTGTGTTAGAAATTCTGGGCTCTAAGAATCTATGAGATGAAGAGCACGAAGAATTCTGGGTGATACAAGGCTTTAGGATCTGGGCAGGAGTTTGAAGGTATAAAGGTTTGAAGGTTGATCTTGAATCTGGGAATATAAGCAGCAATCTTCAGAACTTCAAGGATATTAGTAAGCACAAACTCTAGCAACTTGGAAATGAAGATGAGCAGGATATTTATAGCAGAGAGCTTAAAACTAGCCGTTGGAGCTCTGAGCAAAGACGATGAGCTGGCACAATATGATTGGTGAGCAGATGTCCTTTATAGCCGTTGGAGCTCTGATCAAGGTTGATGACCTGGCACAATATGATTGGTGCGCAGGTGATATAGAGCCGTTGGAGACTGAGCATGAAGACCAATTTCAAAAGCTTCTTCTACAAGGTTGACAGCTGTCTTTGTTTGAAATATTTCTCTTGAGCGCATCTCCACCGTTGGATCTGCTGAGTGTGCTTGCTTTGTCATTTCTGCACACCTCAGCACCTTAATAAGCGTACATCTTCAAAGCGTTTTCCAAGTTAGGTGATCTGAATGCATCGAAAACTGAGCAAGATAGAATGCTGCGCAGGAGATACCTGCGCAGTGGTGTCCTGCGCAGAGTAGTCCTGCGCAGTGACCACAGACTTGCTTAGATCTTCATTCTTTTTTGCTCCAAGTCCTATATTCTAAGACTATACTATAAAATGGACTAAGCTAAAAATTGAAGTTATAAACTTCTTACATAGGGTCTTAAGGTCCATAAAACATTAATAGGTGATGATATCAATCAATTCTAACAAAAGTAGGAGGGTTAAGAAATAAGCATACCCAACACGGAGAACCCATAGCACGAGCCCAAGTTAATGGATAACCTTGTAACGAAACATCAGTAAGACAACAATCTTTAATGGCCTGCTGGAAACCCCGATAAAACCAAGTCGAAAGTTAAGCAATTCCTCGTTTATCACTTCTGCGCAAGGAGATCATTATAATCGCCAATACACATCCAAAGAATATTAGAATGAGATGAAAACCATAGTACCCCATAAGTCTCCAATGGTGACTGCTTGCAACCACTTTTAAATCAATCTGGTGGTGAGGATACCTAAGCAGTGAGACTAGGTTATTTGATCTCCATAGAACACATAATCTGCTACTGTGGCCCTGACTCGCAATCTAAAAACTGTTGGGACCGAGACCGCCCCCACCACTACACAATAGAATGATATTGTCCGCTTTGGGCACAGCCCGCACGAATTTGTTTTTTGGTCAACTCCCAAAATGCCTTGTACTAATAGAGTAGGTGGACACCTTTATATAATAGGAAATTCTTCTTTCAGTTGCCGATGCGGGACTTGGGTTGACACCTGTAGACACCCCGATCTCGCGCCCCCGACAAACCCTTTATACCGGTCTAAACCCTAAAATTGACCTAGAACCCTCGATTTGGCTACGCAGGAGTGCCGTGAGCCTTATCGGTGGATCGAATGGATTAACGGACTTGAAATTCATAATCAGAGCGAATAAACAAGTAAACAGACATGTACTTTAATTTTTGATGTGCGGGCGAACTGCTCATTACCGTCCATTCTGTGCATTTAACAATATATTATTGTCATCCTTTTCTTATAAACATATTTCAGATAGACGGACGTGACCACAAAATTATTTCAAGCAACACTCATGTTGGGACCGCGGACAACCGGGACACCGTAGTGCGCACACACGGACAAAACTTGGACTGTTGCGGAACCAATACCGAAAGCGTTATTTGCAGTCATTCACATCAAACACATTCAAATATTGGAGTAATGGAGCCAGTCAGACAAGTGGTTGAGAAATTGAATAAGATATTGACCAATCGGAGCGCGACAAGTGGTGGATCAAGATTTCCCAGCTCTTGGACACATAGCCGTACAGCTTCATCAGAGGAGTACTCCCCCAACAGATCCGTACGGCTCCTCTTCACCATCAGATCTGCAACTTGATTCACTTGCAACTTGGTCTTTCAAATCACACTTTAAGCCATTTCCAGCAGCATTGATCCGGGTTGTTGGCCCCTAAACCATCCCCTAGGCCTAGGCAAGGGCATCCTAATGTCATTTACCACCTCCCCCATCCATATTACATCCTACTTCATCCATTTTCAAGGGGGGACACCATAGAGGACAACACACAATCCACAAGAGCAACACACACAACTCCTACTCTCTTCACTCAAACACACTCCTCATATTGCACTCTCAAGAACACCCACCTCACACCATCATAATTTCAGCCCATACACCATCACTACACTACCATAACACCACTCAAACACTACCCAAAACAACCAAGCAAACTTACAACAAACACTCTCAATCCAAGCACAACCACCTTCAAGAAAAAAAAAAGACTTCCATTGGAAGCAAAGGAAGCACAACCTAGGTAAAGATCTCTCTTCCACTACAACAAAAATGACTTTTGCCGGCACTTATTTACCGGCACTTGTAAAAGTGTCGTAAAATTGTGGCACTTTTTAAAAGAATGCCACAAATTTCCAGCAGTTTTTATGAAGTGCCGCAAATTTCCGGCACATTTTATGAAGTGCCACAAATTTCCGACACTTTTATGAAGTGCCGCTAAATTGACGGCTTTTTTTTCCACAAAGTGCCGCTAATTTCTAGCACTTTTCACAAAGTGCCGCAAATTAACGGCACTTTGAAAAGTGTCGGAAGTTGTGCCGGAAATTAGCGGCACTTATAAAGAGTGCCGGAAAATTTGCGGCACTTATTAAAAAGTGCCGCTAAATTTCCGACATTTTTTCTAAGTGCCGCTAATTACCGGCACTTTTTTATAATGTGCCGCTAATAACAATAGATTTCTTTTGAGTATCTTTAGGGATTTTTACCAATAAGTCCCTCAAACTAGATGGAATTTGCCAATAAAAACAGTGATTTTCATATTTTACCTTAGGGTCCCTGGGTGGAAATGGATTTTACCAATAAATCCCTCACATTTTTTAAATGGCAAAATTACCCTCTGCTATATACCACGTTATTTACCCCTCTTCTTCCCCAAATCTAAACCCTAGCCCTCTCTCGCTCTCGCGCTCTCTCTCTCGTTCTCTCTCTGCGCCTCCCCTTATGCAGACCGGCGAGATCTTCCCTTCCCCTCCCCCTCTGCCTCCCCCTCCGGCATCGTCACTGTTGGTCCCAAAGGGCAACAAGGGTATAGAACCGCTAGAGGGGGGGTGAATAGCGGTTTAAAATCTTTTTCGAAATACCCTTAAAAATCAACCAAGTGCTTATCAATTTGGTCTATTGCGGTTTAAAGCACTAGAACCGCTCAGATAAAATGCACAGCGGAGTTTATGCGGTTTTGGCCAAACTGAATTATGAAGAGTAGGGCGGTTTAAGTGGTTGAAAATGGAATGATGCAACTGACAAGGCACAACTGAAGTATCACAAAAGTATGCAAATCATTTATCAAGTCATTTCACATAAAAGTAAATAAAGCTCATAAACAGAAATGTAAATGACAAGACAGAAATTAAAGATCAAAGACACACAATTTGAAGAGGTTCGTTCTTGAAAGAACTACGTCCTCTACCTAGGTGGTTAGCCTAGGATTTTATAATAGCTACTAGACTTGTATTGATTTAGAGGAGTTTTTACAAGATTACAAAAGAATATAAACTCTAAATAAACAATCTAACCTAACAATGCTATTATAACAACCTGTGTTTTCGAGGTATATAATCTATAAGAAAATATACTCCGGGTGTGTAGTGGGAAAGAAATCAAGAGCTCAAAATATCTAAGTGATGGCGAGCAAGTGATTACTTTCTGTGCAAGGCTGAGTTGTGATGATTTGAAGGCTTGAAGCTTTGATGAAGAACTCTGGTTTGCTAAGGAGATGATGAAGATATGAATATCTGGATTTTCAATCTTCAAAGAAAACTTGAATACTTGGGATATTCTCTTTGAAGCTCAGCAGCCTTCATTGTTGAAAAATGAAGGCTATTTATAGTGAAGGCATTAGTGACCGTTGGACAAAGAGGTGAGTCATTGTATGGCGGTTCTATGCGCTGTCATAATCCCATTAGTTGACCTGTCACTGTCGTCCTTTGCTTTTTCTTTGTGGCAGGAAGTTGTTGGATCACTACCTGACATTGTCCTTTTAGTTGTTGGAAAAGTACAACGGTAACTTTTCAAAAAGCGAGACAAACCGACATTCCAAGAATAACTGAACCATGACTTGAAGTTTTAAGGACAAGTCACCAGTCATTCATTTACGGTTGAAAAGCGAATGTTTGTCTTCAAGGAGTAAATGACAGCAATAACTTCTTCAATATCGTGGTCGGCGGTTCCACCAGATGCATGTGCGGTTTCATGAATGAACTTGAAGTGCAGTTTCATCAAAGACACAAACTGCGGTTTGATGAAGGACTTAAGGCACCATGCTGGTGGTTTGAAGATGGCGGCTTGAGGGACACTAAACCGCTAAGGATAAACCAAACATAACTCAGCCTAACTACTAAACATCTAGAAATGGACTTGTCTAAAAAATTGAAGTAAAACTTCATTACATGTAAACCTAAAGTCCATAAAAAGACACGTGGAATGGGTCAATCAAATCAGGTGGGTGTACTAACAATGAATCCTAACAATCTCCCCCTATTTGATTGATGCCATTACCACACTATGATAGAGCAAACATTGTACTTGGTAAGAACATGCTCAAATGAGTATGTATTGAAACTGCATATCCCAAGTCAAATGCACACACAATGCTAGATCATAGATTTCTAATCTATCAACAAACAAAGGAAATTAAAAGCAGATAGATAAGAAATACATTCAGATGCATATAAAGAGATATGATTATGAAAATCATATATGCATGTTTAAACTGAATGTTTAAAACACATACACTTAGAAATTTTTTTCATGATGAATTAAAGTGCATGAGTTTTAAAAATGCATTGTTCCACAAACAAGTAGTTTGAATAAACAAGGTTTTTGGAATAAGATGCAATGCATTCATTTTCATTATAATCCTTTAAAGGTTTTGGAAGTTACAAAATTACAAGGAAAATAATGAAAGGCAAAACTGATTACAAAAGGATAGAAATAAATCTAGTCAGTTCTATCAGGAACCCTGGCGGCGGCTTGGTCTGCGGTTTGAGCAGCATCAGAAGGCTCAACTAGGCTGGTGGTTTCAAACACATATTCAGCTGACTTAAGATGAAGATGGGTTGGTTCATTTACCTTTCTAAGATTCTTTCAGAAAGCTTCTTCAGGTCGTTGGCATAATGAACTAAGTAGTCAGTTGATGAAACCGTTAGATCAGCTAGTTGGTCTAACTTCTTCTCTAGAGCCTCATTCATTTCTTGGGCCGCTTCAAGTCTGAGAGAAGTCAGCTCATTCAGAGTTTCAAGCTTATGTTCTAATTTGAGCTGGTTCTCCAGAAGGGTTTCAATCTTGAATTCCATTCTTCCAATTCGAGGGTCAATAGCATTCTCCCTCTTAATGGTATCAACAAGGAAGGGCAGAGAGGAAAGAAATGCATATTGGGTAAAAAATGAATCCAGAACAAATTGAATCTTTACTGGATCAGTTTCAAAAAGGGAGGAAGGAGAAGGAATGATAGAAAATGAAGTGTAGGGAAGAGAAGGGGAAATGGAAAGAAGTTGGGTATTAGAGAGAGGAATGGAAGTATAAGGAGAGAACTGTCATCTATAAAGATATGGAAATACAATGCAGTTTATCCGAAAGAAAAATTGAGAGAAGAGAGAAAAGATGACCTCAACTACCAGATCTTCAATGATTTGATCAAGAGTTGAAGCAATGAGTTGATCTGAAGTAGCCTGAGATTCATCGGCTGGAAAGATTGCGAAAGGATTTGGACGACCAGACTTGAGTCGTTGCTCTTCATGCTTATTGGCGGCTCTGATGATGGCTCCATGGTGGCTGGCTTTGGAAGAAGTAGCTCTAAACCTCTTTAGGTAAGCCGCGATGTCCTGTGCACACTTCCTTTTCAAACCACGCGATTTGGGAGTCCTAACTGCAACTTTGAACTCAGGCAAAACCGAAGGGGCAGAGATATTGATCAGTTACGGTTGAGCCGACGGTGGAACCGATGGAGCAAATGGTAGAGTAGGGGATCCAGATGGTGAAGGAGTGCGCTCTGGTGAGTCAAAATCTATCTTTCGTTTCAGCGAAGGAGGAGCGGTTTCAACCAATATGGGGTCTATTCCGGCCTTTCTCAGTTCAGCTCTTTCTCTCAACTCCTTTGCAAATGAGCCTTCAATGGGTGAGTGATCCTTCTTGTCATGAGCCTCAGTGAAGTCCACTGCACCAGGTGGCCTTGATTGCCAGTGCTCCACAAAATCATATTTCTTGATTAATCTTCTCTTCTTCTTCAGCGGTTGAACCTCAAGATTGTCATCATCTTGCTCAGGTTCATCTTGAACTGCCTCAGACACATCAGTCTGCTCAGGCAATACTGCAGCCTCAAACTTATCGGTTTGCTCAGGCTGAACCGCACTTGTAGATACCTCGGTTTGTTCAACTAGAACCTCAGCCTCAGACACTTCGGTCTGCCCAAGCTCGGTTTGAGTGGAGGGTTTGAGGTTGGGAAGGGTAGAAAAGATTAGCTGTAACTGTTCTTCAGTGAATTGAACAGTTGGCAGTTTGAGAGGGGATTTTGGAGGTGAGATAGGTTTGGGTTCAGAGGTGGTGGCTTTCAGTTTTCTCAAGAGATTCACATCTTGTGCAAAATTCATGGATTTTTCAACATTTGGCTTGATTGGGGAAAGGGGTTTTATCTGGGGTTTAGAAGAGGTAGGAGGAGTTGATTTAGTGAAGGGAACAGGTTTAGATGAAGGTGGAAGCGGTTCAGAAGAGGGATTGGATAGAATAAGGAAGGATTTTGGTAAAGATGGTTTTGGAGGAAGATTGGATGAGGGTTTGGAAGGGTCAGTAACTTTGGCTTTCTTCTTTCTTGGAGCCGCGGTTTCCCTGGGTTGAGCCGCAGGGATTGCAGGCTCCCCCTCAACTGCAGACTCCCTCTCAACTGGAGCCTCAGTTCCATCCAGGCTAACTCCTAGCCTATTCAAGGTGGCAGTTTGAGCTACTTCTCTAGCTCTTGTAGCTGCGGCTTGATCTGCTATGGCACCGGCATAAGGTTTGCCTGACTTATTGAGCCAAGCCTCAGGATAGGGTCCTCTCTGTTCTTCAGGCAGAGGATCAGCATTCCATACCGCTTGTGCAAACCGCCATCCAAACCCGGTTCTGAAAGCATCAAGTTTTGAAGCACCAAACAAGGTCTTCTCATTCGGTTGCACCCACTCAGCTTCGTTTGCCACAGAAGCCTTAAAGATCACAGAATCCTGATGAAGGAACTTTGTTAAGAGTCTGCAGTGAGTTCTGATCTTTGTTTTTCCAGCGGCTTTGGCAGAAGTATGGCGGCTGAGGGCATTGATCATTTCTTGCATGATGATCCTTGGCCAGTGCAGCTTCTTCCCTTTGTAGATAGCCACGCAGTAGTTGTACTGCTCAAAAGTGAAGTTGTTGTGATTGCCATTCTTGCACATCACTCCAGTATCTACTAAATCACACAACATTACCATAATTTCTCCAAACTCCTTCTTGGGGGTGGACTTAGTGTTGAAGACAGAAACCCCTAAGAGCTCCTCAGTAGTTCGGCTGACTAACTCTGGTTTGATGGAAAGAATTCCAGAATTTTCTAAACTAGCCAGTATAGCAACATTTGAAGCAGATAAAACCACATCTTTTGTCCTGACAGTGGACTTGATGGCATTTTCAGTCTTAACTTCACCAGACTCTAAGTCCCTGATTTCTTCACCTTTACCATTCAACAGAGGTACCACACAGACAATCCCATTGTCAAAGAATTCTGCACAAATCTTTTTGTCAAACTTCGGTTCATCTAATTGGAATAGGGGCAGCAGTTTCGATGATTCAAGTAGGGCAAGCAGTTTTCTTCCAACTGCATCAGCTTCGAATTCGGCTTTAATGATTTGAGATCCAGGTACAAAGTTGGATTCATCCTTACATCTTCAGCGGTTTCCATGAAACTGATGTCTCTCTAATCTGATGGCGGTTTATATGTTTAAACCGAATGACTTTGATTTCTTGTCGGTTTTGTAAGAACCGATTTCATTCATTTTGACTCGTCAGTTTTATGGAGTATCTTGTACCGAACCATTTATTGATGTGGTTTCAATGATGACAGAACCGCACACTAGATGACTTTTCTAAGCATAGCCAAAACACTTAAACAAAATATATTAGAAATAATATATATAGATATGATATCTTAAGTTAATTCTAACATACCCATTTCTCCTCGTAAGTGATAGAACCTGGAATTTTCAAGCGGTTTGGTGAGGATATCAGCAATTTGATCATCTGTTCCCACCTTTGCTAGAAAAATGTTTTTCTTTTCAACATGGTCTTTGAGGAAATGATATCTTATGTCGATGTGCTTGGCTTTTGAGTGCTGAACTGGATTGTTGGAGATGGATATTGCAGCAGTGCTATCACAGTAGATAGGGCAGTTTTGTTCAAATATCCCGTAATCCTCCAACTGTTGTTTCATCCAGAGAATTTGAGAGCAACAGCTTCCAGCCGCTATATATTCAGCTTCAGCGGTTGAGACTGAAACCGACGCTTGTTTCTTGCTGGACCATGACACAAGCCGCGTTCCAAGGAACTGACAAGTACCACTTGTGATCTTTCTGCTTATCTTACATGCTGCAAAGTCAGCATCTGAATAACCTAATAGATCAAATGAAGATTCTTTGGAGTACCAAAGTCCAAGGTTAACAGATCCACATAAATATCTAATAATACGTTTGACAGCAATAAGATGAGATTCTCTAGGATCAGCTTGAAATCTAGCACAAACATAAACACTAAACATGATATCTGGCCTACTAGCAGTTAAGTAAAGTAGAGAGCCAATCATACCTCGGTAGAGAGTTTGATCAACTTTCTTACCATGTTCATCTCGATCCAAACTGCAGGACTTGGGCATTGGGGTATCAACTGGTTTAGCGGTTTCAAGCCCGAACTTCTTTATCAAATCTTTAGTGTATTTGGCTTGGTTGATAAAGATCCCATCATGGCATTGCTTGACTTGGAGTCCAAGAAAGAATGTCAACTGTCCCATCATACTCATTTCAAATTTACTCTTCATTAGCTTCTCAAACTTAACACACATAGTTTCATTAGTAGAACCGAAAATAATATCATCAACATATATTTGAACTAATAATGAATGACTTTTGTGTTTAGCTATAAATAGAGTTGTATCAATTTTACCTCGAGAGAAGCCTTGTTCAATAAGAAATTTAGATAGAATGTCATACCATGCTCTTGGAGCTTGTTTGAGTCCATACAATGCTTTCTTGAGTTTGAAGACATGATTTGGAAGTTTGTTGTCTTCAAATCCTGGCTGTTGGGCTACATAGACTTCTTCTTGTAGTTCACCATTCAGAAATGCACTCTTCACATCCATTTGATATAACTTGAATTTCTTGAAGGATGCATAGGCCAGGAACAATCTTATCGCTTCAAGTCTGGCAACAGGGGCAAAAGTTTCATCATAGTCTATGCCTTCTTCATGCCTATAGCCTTGAGCAACCAACCTAGATTTGTTTCTTGTTATTGTACCATTCTCATCCATCTTGTTTCTGTATACCCATTTTATTCCAATTACTGTATGATCATTGGGTCTTGGAACTAGGGTCCAAACTCTGCATCTTTCAAACTGATTGAGCTCTTCTTGCATTGCAGCTACCCAACTTGGATCAGTTAGAGCTTCATCTACCTTCTTCGGTTCCATCTGAGACAACAGAGCAGTTGAAAACAAACTGTGATCATCTCTGTGAGTCAAACTCCCTCTAGTTTGGACACCAGTACTGATAGGACCAATAACGTTGGTAGTTGGATGGTCTCTATGTTCATTAATGTCAGGAGGGAGGTTATCTTGAACCACTATTTCTTAAAGATTTTCCAGAGGAGGATCATCTTGATAATCATTGAAATCTTCATTGAAGGTTAGATTTGGAACTGGTTCAACAGTTTGAATGGGATCAGAGGACAGCAGTTCAACAGTTACACCATCAGCGGTTTGAGTAAGTGCGGCTGAAGAATTGGATGTAGCGGTTTCAGTAGGATGGTTGTCAGTTGCTCTATGTCTAGTGCCTGTCTCAAAATCACTAAAATCATTAGCAACATTTGGAGCCATATGTGGCTCAAGGAGAGCATGTTCATCAAATGCAACATGGACTGACTCTACAATTTTTAAAGATGTCTTATTGAAACAACGAAAAGCTTTGGAGTGTTTAGAATAACCAACAAAAATACCTTCATCGGCCTTAGCATCAAATTTACCTCGATGCTCTTTGCCATTGTACAAGATGTAACACTTGCATCCAAATATCTTGAAGAAGGCAATGTTGGGTGATCTGCCTCTCCACAATTCATAAGGAGTCTTGTTGTGAACTTTGATGATGAGGGAGCGGTTCTGGGTGAAACATGCGGTATTGACAGCTTCGGCCCAGAAGTACTTGGGAAGCTTGGCTTCTGCAATCATAGTCTTTCCTGCTTCAATCAAAGTTATGTTCTTTCTTTCCACTACTCCATTCTGTTGTGGAACTCCAGCGGCAGAGAAATTATGATCAATTCCATGATCATCACAATATTGGGCAACACCATTGTTTGTAAATTCGGTTCCATTATCTGAATGCAAGGATACAATGTCATCCAATTTCTGAGTTTGGAGCTGTCTAAAGAGAGCGGTTACGATGCCATAAGTATCATCTTTAGAGGCCATCATTTCCACCCATGTATATCTTGAATAATCATCAACCACCACAAGTGTATAGCGGTTTCCTCCAATACTGGCGGTTGGGACATGTCCAAATAAATCCATGTGCAGCAGTTGCAAACAGCGGTTCGTTGAAGATGCGGTTTTACTAGGAAATGACTGTTTGGGCTGCTTTCCAAGCTGGCATGCTTTACACTTTTCATCATGATGGTCAGCCACTTTGGGTAGTCCTTTTACTAGACCATCCCTGTGCAGTTTTGCTAGATACTTGAAGTTCAAGTGGCTGACCCGCTTATGCCATAACCAGCTGCTTTCACTTATATTTTTGGCTACAAAACAGAGGTCAGCAATAGAAACAATATTGCTTAAATCTATCATATAAACATCACCTGTTCTGTTGCCAGTCAGTAGAGTGACTCCAGAGGAAGCATCTTTGATATAACAGCTAGTTGATGTGAAGATGCAGTTCATTCCTTTGTCACAAAACTGAGATATGGAGAGAAGGTTGTGCTTGAGTCCTTCTACTAGTGACACATTTTTAATAGTCACCTTTCCTCGTTTGATTGCTCCATATCCTACTGTTTCTCCTTTCTTGTTGTTACCAAACACTACTGGGGGACCTTTCATTTGGATGAAACTGCAGAGTAGTTCGGAATCTCCAGTCATGTGTCGTGAGCATCCACTATCCAAATACCAGAGATCCTTCTTCTTCTTAGCGGTTCCAGCCATAAAACATGAAATCTGAAAAATAAACATGAAAGGTTTTGGTCCCCCTTATTCCTTGGGTCCTAGGGTTAGCAGCTTTTTGGGACCCACACCTGTTTGACCTTAGGATTTTTACGTCCCTTGGCATTGGGTATGAATCTTAAAAGACAATGACCAGCACTATGACCAAAATCGGCACAAATAGAACAATGAATTAAGCCAGGTTGTGGTTGCGGTTTTACAAACCCATTACTGACCTTCGGTTTCTCATGTTTTACTGGGTCAGCGGTTTTGGCTTTAACAAAGTTAACCTTCTTGAGCTCAACCTTTCTCTTAGGTGCGGCTTTAGAAAATATAACAGGATATTCCTTAAACCGACTAGGAGCGGTTTCATCACTCAATACTTCCTTGGTTGCCTCAGCCGCTGTGGATTTCTCTTTCCACTTTGGATCTCTCCCAGTCTGGTTTTTAGGATACTCATAGAAATAATTTTTCTTTTTAATTTCTTGTGTTGAGCCCTTTTTACCAGCATGATTCACCTTAGGAATTTCTTTAGTTTGTTCAGTTGGTTTCACACCACCTTCAGCACAGAGACAAGGACACTTACACCCATCATCAGTTTTAAATCCCAATCCACTTTTTTTTGGGTTTCCAAGTAACATGCACAGCGGAATATAGCAATTAAATTTTAAGAAACCCAAAGCCATGGATCCGTTCATATGATTAAATCAAATACAACATAATGAATAGAGGAAAAACTAACCCTTGATGACTATCAAATTTTCTCTTGGTCTTTGGTGGAGATTTGAAGACTTGATCACGATCACAAAGCTTGAACACGAACTTTGAAGATGATGATTTTCACCCTCTAGCGGTATCCACACTTCGAACGAATATCAAAGGAGCTTCTTTGATCTTGGTTGCTAGACCAATATTATGAAACACGTTTTCACAATTTAATAAAGAACTATATGGAATTTATTTGTGAATTATTTTGTTCCTCAATCAATGATATCTTAGAAAAAAATAAAATCTCTCTCAAACTCTTTGAGACTAACAAAAGCACTAGTCCATATGGTCTGACCGAATTGGGGTTTTTATACACAATTAAGACCTATTCCAAATAGGAATCTTGTGCCAAAAACCTTCCTAAATCGAATTAGGAATTATTCTGCCGCTAGACCGAGCGCCCGCCCGGTACCACCCGAGCGCCCGCTCATTTGGGCAGAAAGTCAAGGCCTTTTCCGGTTTATTCAGGCGCCCGCCTGGTTCAACACAAGCGCCCGCTTGGTTTACCAGGAGGCCCAGAATAATTCCAGAAATTCCATTGAGGTCCTTCGACCCTAAATTCCAATATAGTCCTTTTATTTAAGATTCGTTCTATTGTGTGTGACCCTCTAGGATTATACTAAGTTGGCAATGGGCTCAAACATGATTCCATAAGATATGATTAGGTTCTAGCAAACCGTCATACCTACCCAAATAGTATAACTAGATACAAGTTCGCATTCCTTTAGAACATGTCACAATCCTTTTGTCCACGACGTCATTGAACACAAGTCATGGTCAAACAATCAACATGTCATGTTTAATACTTTCTTGATTCCGAATATGTTGATAATTCAAATGCTATTGAACCAATCAATCCATTTGAGTCCGGCCGAACATTTCATCAACATCATTCCTTCGAGGGGCCCAAGCTTGACATATCTCCGTGGAGGGACAAATCCATTTAGCTTATTATTCTTCCCAACGGGAATCCGATTATGCCAATCATACCCTTTATAACTACTCGGTTAAAAGTAGCGTTTGAATATGTCAAACATAATGTTCATCAAGTGGAAGACTATAATAACTTCATGTCCAAGGATTCAAATGACATAACTAATATGAGATATATGTATGACATGGACCATGACATAAATCTCATGCAGCGGGTCATGTCCAGTACCTTGTTCCAAACAAGTACCCATAAATCTAACATGATCATCCCATGACCATTTAGCCTTTATACTAGTGCTTAACAAGTACTAGGGACGGGGATTATTATAAGTAAACATGAACAACAATAATAATCAAAACATCTCTTTATTGATATGAAATAAATGATAACAATTACAACGTTTATTAAACGTGCCTAGGGCACCACTACCAACAATCTCCCACTTGCCCTAGGCCCAATCTCCCATGTATCTAATACCCATGGACCTAACATGACCATCATGTTTAGCTTGTGGAAGTCCCTTTGTCAGCGGGTCCGCAACATTGTCATCAGTAGGTACTCTGCATATATTTACGTCTCCCCTATCAACGATCTCTCGAATGATATGAAAACGCCTAAGTATGTGTTTGGATTTCTGATGTGCTCTTGGTTCCTTTGCTTGAGCAATAGCACCATTATTATCGCAATAAAGGTCTATTGGATTAGCAATACTAGGAACCACTTCAAGTTCAGTTATGAACTTCTTAATCCAAACAGCTTCCTTTGCAGCATCCGATGCAGCAATATACTCAGCTTCTGTTGTAGAATCAGCGGTTATACTTTGCTTGGAACTCTTCCAGCTTACAGCTCCACCATTTAACATAAACACAAAACCCGATTGCGATCGGCTATCACCTTTGTCGGTTTGGAAGCTTGCATCCTTGTAAGCATTTACAATGAGATCATCTTCCATTCCTCCATAGACCAAAAACGAGTCTTTAGTTCTTCTCAAGTACTTAAGAATCGCTTTTACAGCTATCCAGTGATTTTCGCCAGGGTCGGATTGGTATCTACTTGTCATGCTCAAAGCATAGGATACATCCGGCCTAGTACAAATCATGGCATACATGATGGACCCAATTACCGAAGCATATGGAACATCATTCATTTTCTCACGCTCATCGTTTGTCTTAGGACATTGAGTCTTGCTTAGAGAAACTCCATGCAACACTGGCAAGGTGCCTCTCTTAGAATTTTCCATACGGAATCTTCTAATGACCTTGTCAATGTATGTACTTTGGCTTAAACCAAGTAGCCTTCTTGATCTATCTCTATAGATCTTAATGCCAAGTATATATGCGGCTTCACCCATATCTTTCATTGCGAAGCACTTTCCTAACCAAGTCTTCACAGACTGAAGTGTAGGAATGTCGTTTCCAATGATAAATATGTCATCCACGTATAAAATAAGGAATAGCACTATGCTCCCACTAATCTTCTTGTATACACAAGGCTCATCTTCGTTCTTGATGAAACCAAATTCTTTGACCGATTCATCAAAACGGAGATTCCAACTCCTTGAAGCTTGCTTCAATCCATAGATGGATCTTTGCAATTTGCATACCTTAGAATCTTGTTCAAAACCTTCTGGTTGTGTCATATACACATCCTCTTGTAGTTTTCCATTTAGGAAAGCGGTTTTGACGTCCATCTGCCATATTTCATAGTCATGATATGCGGCAATGGCAAGCAAAATTCTTATAGACTTGATCATCGCTACGGGTGAAAAGGTCTCATCATAGTCAATACCATGAACTTGCCTATAACCCTTCGCTACAAGCCTAGCTTTGTAAGTATGCACCTTCCCATCCATGTCAGTCTTCTTCTTGAAGACCCATTTGCATCCTATGGTTTTTACACCTTCGGGCGCATCAATCAAATTCCAAACTTGATTGTCTTGCATGGATTGCAATTCGGATTCCATGGCTCCAAGCCACTTGTCCGAATCAGGAGAAGACATCGCCTCTTGGTAGGTTGACGGTTCATCATTCTCAATGATTTCTACCTCATTACTATCCGTTACGAGAAATCCATATCTCTCGGGCTCGGATCGTAACCTACTAGATCTGCGAGTTGCTTGTGTATTTTGAACAGGTTCCACAACTCCTTGTGGTTCTTGTTCTTGTTCCACTATTGGTTCAATGTTATTTTCTGGGTCTCGAATTTCTTCAAGATTTATTTTACTCCCACTGATTTCTTTGGAGAGAAACTCTTTCTCTAGAAAGACACCAGTTCGGGCAACAAACACTTTGTTGTCCTCACGGTTGTAAAAGTAATATCCTCTAGTTTCCTTAGGAAATCCCACGAAAATACATTTATCAGATTTGTGTGCAAGTTTGTCTGAGACAAGTCTTTTGACAAAAGCTTCGCAACCCCAAATCTTCATGAAAGACAGACAAGGCTTCTTTCCGCTCCACATCTCATATGGAGTCTTTTGAACCGATTTAGTTGGAACACGATTTAGTGTGAAAGCAGCGGTTTCTAGGGCGTAACCCCAAAAGGATATTGGAAGATCAACTTGACTCATCATTGATCGAACCATGTCTAACAAAGTCCGATTCCTCCTCTCGGACACACCATTCTATTGTGGAGTTCCGGGTGGAGTCAATTGTGAAAATATTCCGCAATTCTTTAGACGATCATCAAATTCTTGACTTAAGTATTCTCCACCACGATCTGATCGAAGTGCTTTAATACTTTTGCCAAGTTGTTTTTCTACTTCATTTTGAAATATTCTAAATATCTCAAATGCTTCACTTTTATGTTTCATTAGGTAAGCATACCCAAATCTACTATAATCTTCAGTGAAGGTTATGAAGTATTGAAATCCTCCCCTAGCATTGCTACTTAATGGTCCGCATACATCGGAATGTATCAACCCCAATAAGTCGCTTGCCCTTTCACCCAACTTGGTAAAATGTGTCTTAGTCATTTTTCCAAGAAGACACGACTCACAAGTATCATATGACTCTAAGTCACATGAACCCAAAAGTCCGTCCCCATGGAGTTTTGAGATACGCTTCTCATTAATATGACCGAGACGGCAATGCCACAAATAAGTATGATTTACATCATTAGGTTTAGATTTCTTATTTACATGATAGACATTGTCATTATTTTCATTATTGACATCCAAGTTATAAAGGCCATTAAATGAATTAGCAATACCATAAAGCACATCATTTAAATAAATAGAAAATCTCTTATTCTCAATAAGAAACTTAAAACCTTCATTATCCAAACAAGAAATTGAAATAATATTTCTGCTTAAATCCGGAACATAATAACAATTGTTCAAAACAAGAATTAATCCGGAAGGTAAAGTGACTTCATAAGTCCCTACGGCTAATGCAGCAACTCTTGCTCCATTCCCCACGCGTAGATCTACTTCACCTTCTTTAAGCAGTCTCCTATTCTTTAGTCCCTGCACATTTAGACAAATGTGAGAACCACATCCGGTATCCAATACCCAAGAATCAGTGGTAGAAAGGAGAGTATCTATCATATAGATACCTGAAGTCGACGCAGCCTTGCTGCCCTTCTTCTTCTTTTGCTCTTCCAAGAAAGCCTTGCAATTACGTTTCCAATGACCAATTTCTTGACAATGGAAACAGATTGCATCCTTTTGTGAATCGGGTTTTGCCTCAGAAGCCTTGGCAACCTTTGCCTTGCTTATTTTGGGTTTGACAACTTTCTTACCCTTTCCTTTGGCACTAGCCTTCTTCCCATTATGAACCAAGAGCACGGGAGAACCTTTCTCCACAATTTTCATCTCTACAGTTTTGAGCATCCCATGCAACTCAGAGAGATTCTTATCCATTCCATGCATGTTATAATTCATTACAAACTGATTATAACTTTTAGGCAATGAATTAAGAATGAGATCCGTGGCTAGCTCCAATGGGATTGGATAGCCAAGTTTCTCAAGGTTCTCTACATAACCTTTCATTTTAAGAAAGTGAGGACTCACTTGTTGCCCTTCATTCATTTTACTAGTAGTGAATGCAACAATGGTCTTGTACCTCTCTTGCCTAGCTTGCTCTTGAAACATGGTTCTCAACTCCACGCCTATCTCATAGGCTTCCAAATGTTTCAAACTTTGTTGGATTTTTTAGCACATGGCAGCAAGCATGAGACAACTTACATCTCTTGAATCATTACGATGTTTCTTGTAATTGTCTCTTTCTACCCTAGGGGCAGTAGGCGGTGGTTCAGCTGGGAGAGGCCCATCGAGAATGTACAACTTATCTTCTTGCCTAAGAACGATTCTTATGTCGCGACCCCGGACCCCGCGGACCCCGGGACCGCGAGCTGGACGTCGATTCTAACAAAAAAACTCCAAAATACCGGAGTTAAAAATTTCATTTAATACCAAAAGGTGGTAATTCAAAGTTTTACAAAACCAAGTTTAATAAAAACCAAATACAACTATCATAAACTTCCACAAGTTTATGCCCAACAAAATAAAAATATACAATTCTTAGTCACGTCATTGTTTGGTACAAATACCCCAAAAGGTTACACATTTATATAATGTAAACCAACCTATACAACTTTCCCCAAAAGAATGTTTCCACACTCGACGTCCTCTATCTCGTGATCAGCGAGACTATTCCTTAGCACCTGGGGGGGGTTAAGGAAAAACAAAGATAAAAGAAAAGGGGGTGAGATAAATCTCAATAAGTTACTAATGCAACTACATGACATGCTATGATGCAATAAGCAATAAACAATAATTATTATCACATAGCACATAGCAATTATCATATAACAGATCGAGCGGAAATAAACACATAACAAAGGATATAGCCAAGGTTTTCCAATCCGGAACATCCAAATAAAGGATCGCTGCGCAGCTTCAATAATCAACAAATCATCATCTTCATAATGGCATGAAAGCCGAAGAGAAAACCCCGGTACCGGAACCAATAACCATAAAAGTGTCACAAAGGACAAGGACCATGACACAAATTCATGCCCGTTAGCCAGATACATTCACAAAGGAACGCTGACTTATCCTTTCCAAGGCCAATCTGGAGAAGGGGTATAGTAAGGGCAAAACAATGGTAAACATTATAATGGACTTGGCTTTGCCATTATAATCCTTCCCATCGCCCGATGCAACAAATATGCCAGCTGGGCTTCCAAATAAATGCTAAGTAATAATAATCTAGCATGAATAAACAACTTAAGGTTCCAAAGTAGGGAACCATACCAAGAAGTCACCAAGAAAGTGAAATGCACTAACAATAACCAATTAAGGTGCTCTAATAATTTCCACAATAATAACACCAATCTCTTATCACATTTGATCACAAAGGATCCAGTTAACTCAAACACACAAGCAAAACTATTCACTCATCTCGAAGAGCTCAAGGAGAGCTTTAAAATGATAGTTTATTCGTCCAAAACGGAGTTCGGATGAGAAAGTTATGGAGGAAACAATTTTAGAAGAAAAGGGAAGAATATACCAGAATTCTAGCTTGGCACGACCGTGCCTAAGAAAGTGGCACGACCGTGCCAAACATTACGAGAGGGAAGGTAATTTTGGCGCGACCGTGCCTAAGAGAGTGGCACGACCGTGCCAATCATGACGGGAGGAAAGGGAATTGTTGCACGACCGTGCCAAATAAAGGAGCACGACCGTGCCAACCATTACGAGAGGAAAGTGAATGTGGCACGACCGTGCCAAAAAAAGGAGCACGACCGTGCCAGAAGAACAATGCCCAGATTCTTCCTGGGTTTACCAATTTCGAACCAAAACACAACCTTCACTAAAGTTATCAAAATCAAAGCTTCCCAATACATTTCTAAAGCTCCTAAACAACATCCAACATAAAGGGAACCTAAATAACACCCTTTAATCAACCAAACCAACACCAAATCCCCACATTCAAGATTTCACCATTTTTACCCAAAAACTCAAATAAATTCAAAATAAATTCTAAACTCAACCAAACTTCAAATATAACACATCAAACATCATATAAACATGAGATGAACATTTTAGCATCAAAATGGGGGAAAAGTAACTTGCTTGAAAATTCTCAAAGTTGATGGATTTCGATTCTTTTTGGCTTCCTACGATCCTATCGACGATCTAAGCATGTTTCACGTTTTAAGAAATGAATAATAATGAGAGGAAGAAGGTTTAAATGAAGAGAGAAGAGACAAAGAAAAACTTACCCAATACTTGGAGAGAGAGAGAGATTTCTGGGAGATGAGTGAAAGAGTGAGGGAGAAGGTGAGGGAGGTGAGGGGAATAGGGAGGGAGTAGGGAAATAATTTCAAACATTTACACTTAGGCCCCCTCTCTCACACTACACACAAATTCTACACTCCCAACTAACCATTAAGACTCAACATTTCTACACTAGCACAAATGACTCAAATAAAATGCTAGGCATAAACATCATAACACATAAATTGCACACATAAATATTTAAATAAATAATAATTTAAATAAATAATTGAGAAAATAAATAAATAATAATTATTTATTATTAATTAAAATAGAGCCTAGATTTCGGGTCGTGACATCTTATGCTACGGATCTAATCCATGAAGTTAGTACCATTCTCTTCGAGCTTATCCTTCTCAAGGATCGATCGCAACGACATTGATTGAGTGTTATTAGTCATTATCTACAAATATGCAAAATTTCCAAAATTTAATAAGTACCGGTTTTCATTAAAGAAATAAATAATGTATTTTTTCAAACAAAATACTCCCACTAAATTATACAACCTTCATATACATCCAATGTATAATATAATTTAATTGGGCTAAGATCCAACTTTAATTTAACTTTTGAGTCCACGGAGGCGGACCGCTCAAAACTAAATTAATTAGGTAGACAATCATGTCAATCATATCTCATATGATTCTTAGATCCTCTTATGAGATTCTTTGAGAAATCCAATTTCAAAAGGCATGTTTAATCTCATCTTTTGCCTAGGCCCAAAACTGTTTTGACGCCTAATTAAGTCCAACCATTTTAAACGCATAGGAACCATTCAATTTAACGCACCTTGCGAAGGCAAGCCCACATTAAATTAATGAGCCTCATCTTGCTCATACATGAATAAAATCAATGCACTTCGCGGAGGCGAACCCACATCAAAATCATCCATATATAAACAAGTGTTTTAATCATGGCATGGCAAAGAAGGACTTAAAACTTTCTTTGAAGGTTCATCACATATAGCATATAACACATTTATGAACACATAATATAAACATGTTACACATCAAGTTTAGCCACTAAATTAATCCCATTAATTTAAGCATGATATTTATGTGTCATTAGTTTCTCTATAATTATGAGGATGAGACTATTTCAACTTTAGTTATTATCTCCAAATCAAGACAACAAAAAGCGCGGTCGAACTAAGCCATTAGGCAACCACAATCCTGCACTAATTCAAGAAACCAAGAAAGTAGTCCATGTGGCCGAAACTAAGCAATAGATGGTCTCGATGAACGTAGGCCAATTGCATTCACAATTCCACATGGATCTCCAATCATTGAATCAAGAACTTTGTTTCTCAATTTTAGCAATTATGAACTCTTCATAATTCTAACTTCGTTTTATCTTTGAAACTTTGATTGCGATCAATTTTGGGAAACACAATCTCGATGAACGCAGATTAGCCATCCAAAACTTGAACCAATCTAGGAATCACAAGACTAAAACAAATAGGAAAATCAAACCCCAAAATCCACATACAAACCAACTACCCAAAACCCATTCCAGATCAGCAAGTCTGAAGTGGTCTCGTTACTGGTTTTGTTGGATTTATCGAAAAATTCCAGAATCAGATTTTGAACAAAATCAGAATATTCCATTCTGGCCTAGCGAGCGCGCGCCTGGTCCAGCGCAAGCGGGCGCTTGATTGCCCAGAATGGAACAGAATTTTTTTGAGTTCGAAAATTTTGTCTCAAGATTATTTTTCCACGATTATTAAAACTTTGATCCAATCAAAATTTAATAATCATAATAATCCAGAATCCACCATAATTTTTATTGCGATTGAATCGTGCGATTAAAGTTGCAAAACAATAAACCACATAAAATCACAAAACACATAAACATCACATATTCCAATATTCATATCATGCAAGGCACTTAAACAATTTATATACACACAACATGATCCAAGTATTGAATTAATCAACATGAACGGGGCTCTGATACCACTGTTGGGTTTCCAAGTAGCATGCGCAGCGGAATATAGCAATTAAATTTTAAGAAACCCAAAGTCATGGATCCGTTCATATGATTAAATCAAATACAACATAATGAATAGAGGAAAAACTAACCCTTGATGACTATCAAATTTTCTCTTGGTCTTTGGTGGAGATTTGAAGACTTGATCACGATCACAAAGCTTGAACATGAACTTTGAAGATGATGATTTTCACCCTCTAGCGGTATCCACACTTCGAACGAATATCAAAGGAGCTTCTTTGATCTTGGTTGCTAGACCAATATTATGAAACACGTTTTCACAATTTAATAAAGAACTATATGGAATTTATTTGTGAATTATTTTGTTCCTCAATCAATGATATCTTAGAACAAAATAAAATCTCTCTCAAACTCTTTGAGACTCACAAAAGCACTAGTCCATATGGTCTGGCCGAATTGGGGTTTTTATACACAATTAAGACCTATTCCAAATAGGAATCTTGTGCCAAAAACCTTCCTAAATCGAATTAGGAATTATTCTGCCGCTAGACCGAGCGCCCGCCCGGTACCACCCGAGCGCCCGCTCATTTGGTCAGAAAGTCAAGGCCTTTTCCGGTTTATTCAGGCGCCCGCCTGGTTCAACACAAGCGCCCGCTTGGTTTACCAGGAGGCCCAGAATAATTCCAGAAATTCCCTTGAGGTCCTTCGACCCTAAATTCCAATATAGTCCTCTTATTTAAGATTCGTTCTATTGTGTGTGACCCTCTAGGATTATACTAAGTTGGCAATGGGCTCAAACATGATTCCATAATATATGATTAGGTTCTAGCAAACCGTCATACCTACCCAAATAGTATAACTAGATACAAGTTCGCATTCCTTTAGAACATGTCACAATCCTTTTGTCCACGACGTCATTGAACACAAGTCATGGTCAAACAGTCAACTTGTCATGTTCAATACTTTCTCGATTCCAAATATGTTGATAATTCAAATGCTATTGAACCAATCAATCCATTTGAGTCCGGCCGAACATTTCATCAACATCATTCCTTCGAGGGGCCCAAGCTTGACATCTCTCCGTGGAGGGACAAATCCATTTAGCTTATTATTCTTCCCAACGGGAATCCGATTATGCCAATCATACCCTTTATAACTACTCGGTTAAAAGTAGCGTTTGAATATGTCAAACATAATGTTCATCAAGTGGAAGACTATAATAACTTCATGTCCAAGGATTCAAATGACATAACTAATATGAGATATATGTATGACATGGACCATGACATAAATCTCATGCAGCGGGTCATGTCCAGTACCTTGTTCCAAACAAGTACCCATAAATCTAACATGATCATCCCATGACCATTTAGCCTTTATACTAGTGCTTAACAAGTACTAGGGACGGGGATTATTATAAGTAAACATGAACAACAATAATAATCAAAACATCTCTTTATTGATATGAAATAAATGATAACAATTACAACGTTTATTAAACGTGCCTAGGGCACCACTACCAACACTTTTCTCCTTAGAGAGAATTTGTGAATTAACGATTTGTTCCATGGTGACACCAGACTTAGTCCACACATCGGTCACTTTTTGAAGTTCATCCCTTTGTGCAGTAAGATCATGGATTCGGGTGAGAAGTACCTCGGTTCTGTCCTTAAGGTAGCAGTTTTCTTCCACAATAGAAGCTATCCCAACAATTTGGAGCTTGAGTTTTTCAATCTCCTCCTTATGGGACTTGTACTCTTTTTGGGAATATTCAAGTTCCGCAGCCATTAATTTATATACCTTTTTAAGCACAGTGTGTTGTTGACAAATAACATTAGCACGTTCAAGTACCTGGTCATCATGGCTTTGTTCAGTTTAATCCTCAGGAGAGTAGTTTGGTGAAGTAGGAGTTTTGCCTTGTTTAGCTTCAGGAGTTCTTGGTGAAACTGACTTCATTTGATGGAGTGGCAGTGGAAGGCTTTCGTCAATTTCAACTTTTTCTTCAAATCCCATTAGGCAAAGATTTGCAACTCCTTCATCTTCATCACTATCATCTGTATCAGAACCCATCCATGTTAATGGTTGTTCTCCTTGTTCAGCAACCATTCCTCTTCTCTTGAAAAACTTCTTGTTGAACGGTTTCTTGGCAGGAGTGGCTTCATAGCGCGGTTTGGGACAACTGGAGGCAAAATGACCTGGTTGTCTGCAGTTGTAACAAACAAGATCGTCCCTTTTCTTAGCATCAGCTACTTTGTTGAATCTGGTTGGAGGGACAAACTTTGCAGGGCCGCCTGACTGAGATTGAGCTCTGTTCTTTCTGAACTTGGTGTAGTTTTTCACATAGAGAGCAAACTCGTCATCATCCATGTAATCAAAGTCAACTTGAGTAGAACTGGATGCTACACTTTGGGAATTTTGAGATGGAGTATAGGATTGATGAGTTTGAGAGTAGGGTTGATGATGTTGAGGGTAAGGTTGATGAGGCGGTTGGTAATACTCTGGAGGTGCGGTTTGAGGAATATATCTTGGAATATTTGGATCAAAAGAGGCGGTTTGTAAATGGATATTAGATGCGGTTTGATGGTGATCTGGATTGTAAATTGGAGATGTGGCATTGTTGAAAGCGGCAAGAGAAAGAGACTTGAATCTGTTTTCGGTTTCATAAGCTTCCTCAAGCTTGAATTCAAATACCCTTAGCATGGCATAAAGATGACGAAGATCAATAGCTTCCAGATCTTTGTTGTCTTCAATGTTGGTAGTTTTGATCAGCCATTTGCTACCAAGAGATTGCATGAATCTCATGTTCAGGTCAGTATTGGAATACTTGTGCCCTAGAGAGAAACATACATTGACAATTTCCACGAACCGCTCATAGCATTGGCGAAGAGATTCCTTTGAGTCTTTGACAAAATAATCAAAGAGCCTTCTCTGTTGGTAGAGGCGGTTCTTCTTGGTGTCGGCATCTCCTTCCAGAAAGTCAATGATGCCATCCCATGTTGTTGGGTTTCCAAGTAACATGCGCAGCGGAATATAGCAATTAAAATTTTAAGAAACCCAAAGCCATGGATCCGTTCATATGATTAAATCAAATACAACATAGAGAATAAAGGAATAAACTAACCCTTGATGACTATCAAAGTTCTCTTCGGTTTTGGTAGAGAAACTTGAAGCTTTATCACGGACAAAATCACGAACTTTGTAGATGATAAAATTCACCCTCTAGCGGTGTCCACACTTCGAACGAATATCAAGAGACTCCTTGATCTTGGTTGCTAGACCAATAATTATGAAACACACTTTCACAATTTAATAAAGAACTATATGGAAATTTTTGTGAATTATTTTGTTCCTCAATCAAGGATATCTTAGAACAAAATAAAATCTCTCTCAAACTCTTTGAGACTCACAAAAGCACTAGTTAATATGGTCTGGCCGAATTGGGGTTTTTATACACAATTAAGACTTATTCCAAATAGGTAACTTGTGCCAAAAACCTTTCCTAATCGAATTAGGAAAATTCCTGCCGCCATACCGGACGCCCGCCTGGCCTTACCCAGGCGCCCGCTCATTTGACCAGAAGGTCATGTTCCTTTTCCAGCTTGTTCAAGCGCCCGCCTGGTGCAACCCAAGCGCCTGCTTGGTTGACCAGGAGGCCCAAAACTTTTCCAGAAATTCCTTTGAGGTCCTCCGACCCTAAATTCCAATATAGTCCTCTTATTTAAGATTCGTTCTATTGTGTGTGACCCTCTAGGATTATACTAAGTTGGCAATGGGCTCAAACATGATCCCATAAAATATGATTAGGTTCTAGCAAACCGTCATACCTACCCAAATAGTATAACTAGATACAAGTTCGCATTCCTTTAGAATATGTTACAATCCCTTTGTCCACGATGACATTGAACACAAGTCATGGTCAAACAGTCAACTTGTCTTGTTCAATACTTTCTCGATTCCGAATATGTTGATAATTCAAATGCTATTGATCCAATCAATCTATTTGAGTCCGGCCGAACATTTCATCAACATCATTCCTTCGAGGGGCCCAAGCTTGACATCTCTCCGTGGAGGGACAAATCCATTTAGCTTATTACTCTTCCCAACGGGAATCCGATTATGCCAATCATACCCTTTATAACTACTCGGTTAAAAGTAGCGTTTGAATATGTCAAACATTATGTTCATCAAGTGGAAGACTATAATAACTTCATGTCTAAGGATTCAAATGACATAACTAATATGAGATATATGTTCGACATAGACCATGACATAAATCTCATACAGCGGGTCATGTCCAGTACCTTGTTCTAAACAAGTACTGTCACGACCCGAAAACTAGGCTCTATTTTATTAGTAATAAATGATTATTATTTATTTAATTACTTATTTATTTATTTAAATTATTATTTATTTAAATAATCATGTGTGCATTTTATGTTTCATAATAATTATGCCTAGCATTTTATTGGGTCATTTGTGCTAGTGTAGTATTAGTTGGTCTTAGTTGTTAGTAGAAAGTATTAGAGTTGGGTAATTGGTGGGGAGGGGGGGCCTAAGTGTAAGTTTTTCATAATAATCCCCCCTACTCCCTCTCTTCCCCCTCACTTTCCCCTCACCCAAATCCCATTCCCAGCTCAATCTCTCTCTCTCTACAAAAGGTAAGTTTTCTCATCTTCTTCCTTCTCTCTTCATTTCCTCCATCTTCCTCTCATTATTGTTCATTTCTTAAAACGTGAACATTGTTTAGATCGTCGATAGGATCGCGTAGAATCAAAAATATTCGAAATCCATCAACTTTGAGATTTATCAAGTAAGTTACTTTTCCCCCATTTTGATGTTAAAATGTTCATATCATGTTTATATGATGTTTGAGTTGTTATATTTGAAGTTTGGATGAGTTTAGAATTTATTTGGAATTTATTTGAATTTTGGGTTAAAAATGGTGATTTATGAATGTTGGGTTGATTCTTGATTTTGGTTGATTAAATGTTGTTATAGGAGTCTTTTTAGACTTATAAGTTGTTTGGGCACTTTAGTATACTAGTTGAAATGTTGGATTTTGGTGGAAATGTGTTTTGGGTATAAAAATGGAAGAACCCATGTTGTTCTTCCCGATTTCCAGAAATTCAGAGCATTGGGCGGCCGCACAAAAATGTATGGGCGACCGCACATCTATCTGAAGGCTTTTGTTCTTGGTTTGAAGGATTTTGGGCGACCGCACAGTCCCTTTTAGGCGGCCGCACAGAACCCCTGAAAGTTTACATTTGTTAACTATTGTGTGATTGAAGAATGCGTTTTGATCCAAACCTTGGGTGTCCTTCTAGTTGACCTTAGTGAACATTGTAGTACACTCTAGTGATAGAATTGGGTCCTTTGTGATCGAGTTTGTGTTTGAAATTAATTAAGTGTTAATTGGGACTTTGGAACATCTTATTGAGGTATTGTTGGTTTGACTTACCTTTGTGATGATCATTTAGTATAGGTTTGGGCATCTTATGATGTGTTCGTGATCATGTTCTAATAAGTGTAACCTTTTGGATTAGTTTGGGGTGTTTAGAATGGGTTCGTTAAGCACGAAGATAAAAGTGAATTTGCAATTGGGTACCTACGGTTTGATTAACCTTAAGTTTTATTCATTCGGATCTCTTATTTGGAATTCCAGGTGTGACGAGATGGTTGAGTTCGTAGTCCTAGTATATCTTTTGAGTAAATGTTTATGATTACTTTGGTAATAGTCATTGTGCTATTTGTGAGCGACCGTTTGGGTTGCGCTCTTTATGAGTAACTTGTGAGTATCATATTTAGGATGTATTTGATACGTGCCTTGTCTTAGAATCATCTTGTTTTAATAATCAATGATGTTGTGCCCTTTATGAGAAATTCCGTTTATCATTGTTGTGCTCTTCATGAGAAACTCTTGTTATCGTTGTTGTTAAACTCTTCATGAGTACCCGTTACATCTTTATGGTGATTAATTGGTATGTTTCCCTACTTTGGAATCTTTGGTTGTTTATCGAGCTAGTATTTATTACCTAGCATTTAATTGAAAGTCCAGCTGGTTATTTGTGTATCGAGTCAGGCAATGGATAATGCTATAATGGCACAAGCCAAGTCCAGTATAGCATCGCCCATTGGTCCTTCTGTCCTCATCCAGATTGGCCTTGGTTGGGATGAGCTAGCTCCGTCGTGGGTATTCTAGCTAATCGTTTTGGAGCATGACTTTGTGGCATGGCTCCCGCCCCTTGTGGCACTTATCATTGTTATTGGTTCCGGTATCGGGTTTCTCTTCAGCTTTTATGCTACTATGAAGATGGATTGTTTGATTGATGGGTTGATTGGTCGCTTCTGACCGGGGATTCCTCTTAAGCTTTCATGCTATGATGAAGATGATGAATGGTTGGTTATTGAAGCTGCGCAGCGACCTTTATTTGGTTCTTTCAGTTGGGTGAAACCTTGGCTATGTATCCTCCTATGAGTGTTTAATTCAGCTTTATGTGTTGCATGATGATGATGGTCGTTATTTCCAACCGGTATGGGACGGTTGGCGATAGGGAGCCTCTCATTTGTTGTTATATGTTTATTTATATGATTGATTACTGGATATTACTGTTTGACAGCATGTCACTTATTATTCCGCTGCTATCTGTCTTATGTTAATTGCTATTGGTCATTGCATATTAGCATGTCATGTAGTTGCATTAGTAACTTACTGAGATTTATTCTCACCCCGTTTCTTGTTTCAAATTGTTTTTCCTTAACCCCCCCCCCCAGGAGGAAAAGGATTAGGATTCGCGGTTCGAGGAGGACGTCGAGAGGATTGAGATTTTGGGGCAGGTTGTTATAGATCGGTTTACATTATTTAAATGTATAACCTTTTGGGGATAGTTTTACCACTATTGACGTCATTAAGAATTGTAATATTTTGTATCTTTGGTGTGAGCTTGTGGAGCTTACACCAGTTGTTTTATGGTGTTGTTAAGCTTGGATTTTCCAAACCTTGTATTAAAATCTTTTGGGTCAAAATGGAATTTTTAACTTCTATATTTTAGAGTTTTGGTTTTAAGTCGACGTCCAGCTCGCGTATCCCGGACCCGCGGGTTCGGGGTCGCGACAGTTGGTATCAGAGCTATGGTTTAGCTCTATGTATAAGTATAGGTGGATTAGTATGACCTAGGAGGGTAGTGTGTTCGGAGTGAGTAACAATTGTTGTTTTATGCAGGTACTTGTTTGAAATGTCTCGAAGGAGAAGTGGTGAAAGTAATACCGGTAATGCAAATCAAAATGAAACAAGGGATGAAGCCCGTGCAATGTTTCAGGGCATGTTTGAGGCGGCCATGAAGGCCATACATGATCAAGGTCCGAGGGTAGAACAAGCAGCACCACCCCGCTATGGATTGGAACAATTTCTGAAGTTGAAACCGGTTGAGTTCAATGGGGAACCCGATGTAAGGAAGGCCGAGCTATGGATTGAGTCGATGGAGAAAATTTATGATGTCTTTGGTTGCACCGATGAAGACAAGGTCCGGTTTGCGGCTTATAAACTTGTGGGTGCCGCCGAGCACTGGTGGAAGGGTGTTAAAGCGAGTTGGGACGATACTCACACAGTGTATGCATGGGAATTGTTTGTGCGAAAGTTCAAGGAACATTTCATTCCGGTAGTGGATCAAAACCGAAAGGAGATCGAGCTGCTCAACCTGGAGCAAGGTTTGTTGTCTATAGCTCAGTACTCGGCTAAGTTCACAGAATTAGCCCGGTATTGTGACTATCTTGTGCGGACCGAGGAGCAGAAAGCTACGAGATTCATCCGGGGTTTGAAGACTTCTATTCGGACTCAGCTTATAGCCCAGAGGATTGTGACATTTCAGGATGCGGTAGACCGGGCATACTTGATCGAGCAAGATATTGGGGAGCATAAGAGGAAGACCGAGGTTGCAAATGCGGGTAAACAGGTAAGCCCTGCTAAATCTCAACCACATCACCGTTCAGATAATCGAGGTAATTTGGGAGCACCATCTCAGTTTAAGGGACAAACCACGCTAGGGAATCCGGGTACTACTTCGGGGAAACAAGGTAGGTGGCTTTGCACTTACTGTCAGAGGGAAGACCATTTGGAGGATAAGTGTTGGAAGAAACAAGGAAAATGTATCAATTGTGGTCAACTGGGTCACTTCATAAAAGACTGTCCGAGGTTTAGGGTTCAATCATCAGGAACAGGAACCAGTACTTCACCGGGTCAGAAGAGAGATGCTTCGGGGAACCCTAAGGTATAGGGCAGAGTAATTGCGACCGATCAGCACTCACCAGGTAACGGATAAATTTCAGGAGGTATTATTTTGCGTCGTGAGAGCGAGTGCGTGCATTTTAGGATCATCGCATTTATGTGTTTCTGTGCATTAGTTGCATTTATATCTTCTAAGTCTTTGACTTATGTGTTGTAGGTGTCTACTCCTATGGAGGAGTTTAGGGTATCGGATGAAGTCTTATGTGCTTATGATGTGCTTAAGTATGGTTATGTCTCACCTGCTAAATTAGCCATGTTGCTATTGCAAGATTTTGATATTACTATTGCTTTAGTCTATTGTTGTAGAGGGATTGTTATATTCTCCGTCCCTAATTTCTTAAAACTGTTTGAGACCGTTCCCTGGGTAGAGTTATACCTATGTTTTCTTAATTGAAATCCGAGTATTTAGTTTCGGCCAATTTGTTGGGTGTAATTATCATTGTAAGGTTTCTACTTTCTTCTAAATAGTACCTAGTGTGTGAGGAGTTATGATCATTAATGGTGGTAAGCGTGTTAAGTTAGAAGGGACTAAGTACATTTTGGGGAGAGTAATAATTTCTCGATCTATGTTACAGGCATTTTGAGATTTTGGTTAGATAGTGGTTCTATGGTTCTAAATCCCTTCTTGGTGGCGTTTCCCGAATTGGATCAAGAGTACGTGAAGGAAGTGGAGTATCAATACTTGGGCATATTATATAATACTACGATTTGGTATTTGGTTAGTTGGAACGTTGCTAGCTAAGTGGTTTATTATGATGGTAGTCCTATTGAGCCTAAGTATCATTAGGTTAATAAATGAATGCGTGAAAGACTAACTTGAGTTAGCTATTGAGAATTTAGATTTGTTGATTTCCTTGGGTATATGAGCACAGATTATTAACTAAAAAGGGAGTTAGAGGAAATCCCTTGAAGATAAAATTTAGATCATTTTCGGACTGTTGCGTATTCGTAATTATTTTAGGCTTTCAAGGATTGGAGTTTTATGACGTTGATATTATGGCGTAGATTTAAGTGAACATTTTGTATTAAAATTTTGGGTTTATATTACACCTCTAGTTTAAGGTGCTACCTAGAGCGAGAGCACTATAGTGGGAACCCTTAGAGATATAGCTTTTGGTGAATATTATGGGGATGGAAAAGTTTCTTTAGCCTTTCATATTTTAAAAACTAATTAAGCTCGAGATGGTAATGTTTTGAATTTCTGGGGAATAATACTAAGTATGCGATTTACAAATGGAAGTACCTTTGCGGTGTAGTTAAGGTTATGAATAAGGCGAGCTTGAGATACCTCGAGAATTATGTATGGAATTAATTTGGATTCTTCGATTTTAGTACGGGTTTCGATTAGTAATGAAGATAACGATGGAATGATTCGGTTCGAGAGGTGATGTTATCGTAAGCATTATTTAAGGTTACCTTTTAGTGGATTAGATTGGACAATTGAGGAATTTGAGAAATGGCGGAACTATCGTATCCGTACCTATTTAGTCTTTCGGGTAAGTCTCGTTAAAATTCGGGTCGAATTTTCTTTAAGGGGGAGTGAATGTCACGACCCGAAAACTAGGCTCTATTTTATTAGTAATAAATAATAATTATTTATTTAATTGCTTATTTATTTATTTAAATTATTATTTATTTAAATAATCATGTGTGCATTTTATGTTTCATAATAATTATGCCTAGCATTTTATTGGGTCATTTGTGCTAGTGTAGTATTAGTTGGTCTTAGTTGTTAGTAGAAAGTATTAGAGTTGGGTAATTGGTGGGGAGGGGGGGCCTAAGTGTAAGTTTTTCATAATAATCCCCCCTACTCCCTCTCTTCCCCCTCACTTTCCCCTCACCCAAATCCCATTCCCAGCTCAATCTCTCTCTCTCTACAAAAGGTAAGTTTTCTCATCTTCTTCCTTCTCTCTTCATTTCCTCCATCTTCCTCTCATTATTGTTCATTTCTTAAAACGTGAACATTGTTTAGATCGTCGATAGGATCGCGTAGAATCAAAAATATTCGAAATCCATCAACTTTGAGATTTATCAAGTAAGTTACTTTTCCCCCATTTTGATGTTAAAATGTTCATATCATGTTTATATAATGTTTGAGTTGTTATATTTGAAGTTTGGATGAGTTTAGAATTTATTTGGAATTTATTTGAATTTTGGGTTAAAAATGGTGATTTATGAATGTTGGGTTGATTCTTGATTTTGGTTGATTAAATGTTGTTATAGGAGTCTTTTTAGACTTATAAGTTGTTTGGGCACTTTAGTATACTAGTTGAAATGTTGGATTTTGGTGGAAATGTGTCCCGATTTCCAGAAATTCAGAGCATTGGGCGGCCGCACAAAAATGTATGGGCGACCGCACATCTATCTGAAGGCTTTTGTTCTTGGTTTGAAGGATTTTGGGCGACCGCACAGAACCCCTGAAAGTTTACATTTGTTAACTATTGTGTGATTGAAGAATGCGTTTTGATCCAAACCTTGGGTGTCCTTCTAGTTGACCTTAGTGAACATTGTCGTACACTCTAGTGATAGAATTGGGTCCTTTGTGATCGAGTTTGTGTTTGAAATTAATTAAGTGTTAATTGGGACTTTGGAACATCTTATTGAGGTATTGTTGGTTTGACTTACCTTTGTGATGATCATTTAGTATAGGTTTGGGCATCTTATGATGTGTTCGTGATCATGTTCTAATAAGTGTAACCTTTTGGATTAGTTTGGGGTGTTTAGAATGGGTTCGTTAAGCACGAAGATAAAAGTGAATTTGCAATTGGGTACCTACGGTTTGATTAACCTTAAGTTGTATTCATTCGGATCTCTTATTTGGAATTCCAGGTGTGACGAGATGGTTGAGTTCGTAGTCCTAGTATATCTTTTGAGTAAATGTTTATGATTACTTTGGTAATAGTCATTGTGCTATTTGTGAGCGACCGTTTGGGTTGCGCTCTTTATGAGTAACTTGTGAGTATCATATTTAGGATGTATTTGATACGTGCCTTGTCTTAGAATCATCTTGTTTTAATAATCAATGATGTTGTGCCCTTTATGAGAAATTCCGTTTATCATTGTTGTGCTCTTCATGAGAAACTCTTGTTATCGTTGTTGTTAAACTCTTCATGAGTACCCGTTACATCTTTATGGTGATTAATTGGTATGTTTCCCTACTTTGGAATCTTTGGTTGTTTATCGAGCTAGTATTTATTACCTAGCATTTAATTGAAAGTCCAGCTGGTTATTTGTGTATCGAGTCAGGCAATGGATAATGCTATAATGGCACAAGCCAAGTCCAGTATAGCATCGCCCATTGGTCCTTCTGTCCTCATCCAGATTGGCCTTGGTTGGGATGAGCTAGCTCCGTCGTGGGTATTCTAGCTAATCGTTTTGGAGCATGACTTTGTGGCATGGCTCCCGCCCCTTGTGGCACTTATCATTGTTATTGGTTCCGGTACCGGGTTTCTCTTCAGCTTTTATGCTACTATGAAGATGGATTGTTTGATTGATGGGTTGATTGGTCGCTTCTGACCGGGGATTCCTCTTAAGATTTCATGCTATGATGAAGATGATGAATGGTTGGTTATTGAAGCTGCGCAGCGACCTTTATTTGGTTCTTTCAGTTGGGTGAAACCTTGGCTATGTATCCTCCTATGAGTTTTTAATTCAGCTTTATGTGTTGCATGATGATGATGGTCGTTATTTCCAACCGGTATGGGACGGTTGGCGATAGGGAGCCTCTCATTTGTTGTTATATGTTTATTTATATGATTGATTACTGGATATTACTGTTTGACAGCATGTCACTTATTATTCCGCTGCTATCTGTCTTATGTTAATTGCTATTGGTCATTGCATATTAGCATGTCATGTAGTTGCATTAGTAACTTACTGAGATTTATTCTCACCCCGTTTCTTGTTTCAAATTGTTTTTCCTTAACCCCCCCAGGAGGAAAAGGATTAGGATTCGCGGTTCGAGGAGGACGTCGAGAGGATTGAGATTTTGGGGCAGGTTGTTATAGATCGGTTTACATTATTTAAATGTATAACCTTTTGGGGATAGTTTTACCACTATTGACGTCATTAAGAATTGTAATATTTTGTATCTTTGGTGTGAGCTTGTGGAGCTTACACCAGTTGTTTTATGGTGTTGTTAAGCTTGGATTTTCCAAACCTTGTATTAAAATCTTTTGGGTCAAAATGGAATTTTTAACTTCTATATTTTAGAGTTTTGGTTTTAAGTCGACGTCCAGCTCGCGTATCCCGGACCCGCGGGTTCGGGGTCGCGACAAGTACCCATAAATCTAACATGATCATCCCATGATCATTTAGCCGTTATACTAGTGCTTAACAAGTACTAGGGAAGGGGATTATTATAAGTAAACATGAACAACAATAATAATCAAAACATCTCTTTATTGATATGAAATAAATGATAACAATTACAACGTTTATTAAACGTGCCTAGGGCACCACTACCAACACATGTTTCCTTTGCGGTATTGCAATCTAGAACCTTTGAGTGAGTTCTTAGATCAATAGCTGATACAAGCATGGACATGGCTCTACCATCAAAGTCCACATTCCGTTGATCAGTTTCGGTCCATTCAGCTTCCGGCTTCTTGATTTCCGCGGTTTGTCCAGCAGTACCTGCATCAGGGTTAGCCTTCATTGGGACATAGGGTCCATTAACAATTGCAGTCCATAATCTGCGATCCTCAGATATCATGTGCTTCTTCATCCTATCTTTCTAGAAGATGAAACTATCTTCATTAAGAATAGGTAAGTGATTAGAGTTGGATGTCTGCATCATATGGGATTTTATGTTTGCCATTGGATCAGCACCCAAGCGGTTAAGCTTGTAAAATGATTTTTGGTGGATAAGCTCTGATACCACTTGTTGGTCCCAAAGGGAAACAAGGGTATAGAACCGCTAGAGGGGGGTGAATAGCGGTTTAAAATCTTTTTCTAAATACCCTTGAAAATCAACCAAGTGCTTATCAGTTTGATCTATTACGGTTTAAAGCACTAGAACCGCTCAAATAAAATGCACAGCGGAGTTTATGCGGTTTTGGCTAAACTGAATTATGAAGAGTAGGGCGGTTTAAGTGGTTGAAAATGGAATGATGCAACTGACAAGGCACAACTGAAGTATCACAAAAGTATGCAAATCATTTATCAAGTCATTTCACATAAAAGTAAATAAAGCTCATAAACAGAAATGTAAATGACAAGACAGAAATTAAATATCAAAGACACACAATTTGAAGAGGTTCGTTCTTGAAAGAACTACGTCCTCTACCTAGGTGGTTAGCCTAGGATTTTATAATAGCTACTAGACTTGTATTGATTTAGAGGAGTTTTTACAAGATTACAAAAGAATATAAACTCTAAATAAACAATCTAACCTAACAATGCTATTATAACAACCTGTGTTTTCGAGGTATATAATCTATAAGAAAATATACTCCGGGTGTGTAGTGTGGAAAGAAATCAAGAGCTCAAAATATCTAAGTGATGGCGAGCAAGTGATTACTTTCTGTGCAAGGCTGAGTTGTGATGATTTGAAGGCTTGAAGCTTTGATGAAGAACTCTGGTTTGCTAAGGAGATGATGAAGATATGAATATCTGGATTTTCAATCTTCAAAGCAAACTTGAATACTTGGGATATTCTCTTTGAAGCTCAGCAGCCTTCATTGTTGAAAAATGAAGGCTATTTATAGTGAAGGCATTAGTGACCGTTGGACAAAGAGGTGAGTCATTGTATGGCGGTTCTATGTGCTGTCACAATCCCATTGGTTGACCTGTCATTGTCGTCCTTTGCTTTTTCTTTGTGGCCGGAAGTTGTTGGATCACTACCTGACATTGTCCTTTTAGTTGTTGGAAAAGTACAACGGTAACTTTTCAAAAAGCGAGACAAACCGACATTCCAAGAATAACTGAACCATGACTTGAAGTTTTAAGGATAAGTCACCAGTCATTCATTTACGGTTGAAAAGCGAATGTTTGTCTTCAAGGAGTAAATGACAGCAATAACTTCTTCAATATCTTGGTCGGCGGTTCCACCAGATGCATGTGCGGTTTCATGAATGAACTTGAAGTGCAGTTTCATCAAAGACACAAACTGCGGTTTGATGAAGGACTTAAGGCACCATGCTGGTGGTTTGAAGATGGCGGCTTGAGGGACACTAAACCGCTAAGGATAAACCGAACATAACTCAGCCTAACTACTGAACATCTAGAAATGGACTTGTCTAAAAAATTGAAGTAAAACTTCATTACATGTAAACCTAAAGTCCATAAAAAGACACGTGGAATGGGTCAATCAAATCAGGTGGGTGTACTAACAATGAATCCTAACAGTCACCCCTTCCCACACCCGCCAAGTTATCTCTCACCGCTCAGCCTCACCTGCTTCCTATTCGGCGCCATCGCACCTTCTTCTGCAACGGCTTTGGTATTATCCAATGGCGTTCATGTTCAGATTTGGTATTTTCATATTTCTTTCTCTTCTCCTTCTTGAACCATCTATGAACTGTTGTTCTTAATCTATGCCCAAAATTGATTTTTTTTTTTTTTTTTTTTAATTTCAGATCTAAGATATTTTTGTGTTTGTTTGACAATGACGGTGATGGGGTTTTCCCGTGGCGGTGTGGATTCTTGATCTTTGGAGATGATGAGTTGAATGTGGGATTTGTCGATGATTTCGGTTGGGTGGATGTTGAGATGATCCTGTAGGACTAGATTGTTGAAGATTAGGGTTTGTTTTTGTGCAGGGATTTTGTGGTATTTTTGGATATTTTCCTTGATTTCTTGAATTGTGTGGGAGTCTGAAAGAGAGATTGTAGATGAGGTAATTTCTGATTCTGTTGATAGCTCTACTAATGTTGTTGCTGGTGGTTGTAAAATGGGTCTGAATATGGATGATTTTGAGATCCTAGTTGAGGAGAATGGAGATTTGGATGGCTGTATGTATGAAGATGGTTTGGAATACCTTACATTGCCTACCAAATGTTCGATAAAATGCCCAGGAGAAATGACGGAGGGATTACTCCAATCAGTTGCTGGGTCAAGTAACCTACCATAGAAAATGGCCACCTTGTTGTGGGTACAAAATTGAGATCCATTTTATCTTGGGGGTGAAATGAGAATGAACAATTGAGAAAAGCATGTCCCAGTTATTATAATAACTGTGAAAAGTTGATAGATGAATTTATCAGTTTTGTTACTCAATTATGAACAAATTGAGTATCAATAATGATAAATTGATTTATCATTTGTTTAAAAGATATATAGCATCACACAACTGTGAAATCATATAACTGTGAAATCACACAACTGTTCAAGCACACAACTGTGAAATGCATGTCTCAGTTATTATAATAATTTGTGAAAAATTGAATGATGAATTTATCAGTTTTTGCAAGTGAAAATCAATAAATGACACAACTGTGAAATCACATGATAACTGAGAAATCATAAAACTGTGAAATCCATGTCTCAGTTATTTTAATAATTGTGAAAAATGAAAAAATGACACAACTGTGAAATCACACAATTGAGAAATCAGTTGAAAAATGATTTTACAAGTGAAAAATGAAATTTTATTTTCTAAAATTGTGAAATTAATTGAGAAATGAAAAATGATTTTCTCAAATTTTTACTAGTGAAAAATGAGGTTTTTATTTCAAAAATTTGAATTATGTGTTGAGTGTACTTGTTTGATTTGATTTGACGACACGATTAAAACGGTGGTCTCAGATTATTTTTTCAATTTCTAGATTTTGAGATATTACATTTTAAAATTTTGAGGGGGAAAAAAAGAAGAGAGAGGAAAGAGAGTGTGCAGAACAAAAAAAAGGTGTGCAGAACATCGTGTAACTGCAGAAGAAGAATGGGAAAACGTGTATTGAAAGTGCGCCCGTTATGCTCAGGGGCAATTCTGTCCAGCAAACTATCCAAGGGACTTTTTGGCAATTTCGAAAATGTCGGTATTTATTGGTAATTTTTATCTGGACAAAGGACTTATTGGTCAAAGCCTCATATCTTTATTTAATTTTGAAATTTAATTATATTTTTCATTTCACTTTGCTTTAATTTGTTACTTATAATAGATTTATATATACTACAATCATAAAAACGCATTAATATAAGCTTATGTGTTATGATAAATAATTGTATGTGTAAATTTGTATCAAAAAATTTAGCCTAGCGGTAGAAAGTTATTTCATATACAGGTGGTCTCGTGTTAGAATCTTGGTAAGTTTAATGATTTTTTATTTAAAATACGGCACTTTGAAAAGTGCTGGAAAATGTGACGGAATTAGCTTTTTCCGCACTTTTTTCCCGCTTTCGACACTTTTTAAAATGCCACAAAAAGTCATATTTGTTGTAGTGTTCTTGTAATCTTCATGCATGTAAACATGTAGCTCTTCATGTAGTTTGTTAAGAGGTCTAGCCACTTGTTAGGCTAGACCTCCATTGGTGAATTTAAGATGTATTGTTTGATGTTCTTTGCCATGTTCTTGATCAATGAATGTTTATGCTATTGATATTCAGTTGTTATCACTTGTTATGATGTAAATATTTTATATATTATCTATGTTATACATGTTTAATGTTCGTGTTATTGATTTGGGGAGATTTTTCAAAGACTAGCATGTGTTTCAAACAAAACCCCCAAATCTGTCCTTGTTCCTCTTTGCCATGTAAAGCATCATAAAGTTATGACTAAATAGGTGATTTGCCATACCTTTTGAGTCACTAAAATGTATATCCATGAACACACAAGATTTCATGTTCATAGCACTTCATTTGGTTGAGTTTTGATGCTTGTTTTCATGATGTATGTGGCTGTCCAGTAGACTTTCAGTCCAGACCACTCTGCCTTATCACCTCCATTACTCATATTAAACATGGTTTTTGGTCTTAGTACATAAAATAGTTTTTGTTCTACATAGAATGAGGAAAAGGATAATGCAAATATCTATATTTTTCCAATAAGTATAAGTGTCTCTTTCCATTTTTTTGTTTCAACTCTTTCCTCTCAGATTGATGTACTTGCTGTTCTGACATTAAAATGCCAGAGGTGTTTTGATATTCTTAAACTTGCTTTCTGGACTTGAAAATTGGTATGATTAATGTTTAAGACGTTATGAACAAGTTTCTTGTTTGGTGTTTTCCATAATTCCCATGTGTTTCATGATGCAAATGATAGATCTTTTATGGGTCTGCACCATGTTTCCTGTTCTGACTGCTTTTGAGTTCATCTTGCATAACTTGTTTTGATATCATAAAATGCTCCTAAAATCAAGACACAAATCATGGTTTATGTTTAACATGTTAGGAAGAAGTAATCACCTTTGCTTTCCACATTGCATGATTTTTAAGATAGGTACATCAAAGGAGATTGAACAACAGTCCATAAACTGGACATAGACATGCTTGGACATTTATTTTGACATGGGATTTCACTACAAGGAAAAACGTGTTTAGAGACGGCAAAATCTGTAGCTAAATTAGAAATTCTGTCTCTAAATTAAATTTAGAGACAGATAAAATCTGTAGCTAATTTGTAGCTGGAAACTGGTCGCTAAATAATATGTCGCAGTTCCGTCTCTAAATTAGAGACAGAGACATCCGTCTCTAATTTAGAGACAGAATCACCCGTCTCTAATTTAGAGACAGAATCGTCCGTCTCTAATTTAGAGACAGAATCACCCGTCTCTAAATTTGCCAATTATATTAAAAAAAGCACACATATATATATATATATATATATATATATATATATATATATTTAAAAATATATATTAATACATTTTTAAATATATGTATATATATATATGCTGGATATATTATAAAATGTCAAAATACAAAAATAAAAAATACTTAATTAAATACATCAATTTCTAATAAATCTCCACAACATTGGCATAAAATCAATTAAAAGTCAAATTTCAAATTTGTTACAAATGAAAAAATCAAAACCCAAAATTTACATTTCAATCTTTTATCATCCCTCTCTTCAACCACCATCCAAAGCCAACTATGACACCGCTGCCGCTGCCACCACCAAAGAACAATCCTCATCACCGCCAACGACCCATCTTCACCACCAGTAACGGCCAATCGTCAACATCACTAGCTATAAACCACCGAACACCACCACTGCCTCCACTAGCATTCCTGGAAACACACCAAACAAGATATTGTCACAACAATTTCAAGACCAGATCTGAACACAACAAAGGATTTACAAACACACACACACATTTTCAAGACCAAATCTGAACGGATTTACACAGACACACAATTTCAAGGCCAGATCTGAACCGATCGAGCTAGAAAAGAGAGAGAAAGATAGTGAAAAAGAGATAAAAAAGCGAGAGATAGAGAGAACAAGGGAAGGACTTACAAAATCAAGGCGGCGGATTCCAAAATAGAACACCACGTTTCCGACGGCATGGTCAAGGCGGCAGTGATTTAAAGTTTGGGAGGGATGGCGGCAGTGATGGTGGCATGAAAACGACGGAAGGATGACGGGGTTGGGAGGGATGGTGGAAGATGAGAGAAATGGAGAAGAGAGAGATTTGTTTTCTATGAAGAGAGAGATGGTTTCACCAAAAAAAAAAAAAAAAAAAAGAGAGATGGAGAAAAGCTGGGTGGTTTGGGATAAGTTAGGTGGGGGGAGTGATTTAAGGCCATTGATTTAAATTGTAATGGATGGTTGTGATGGTGATCCAAGTGAAAATGATGGTTAAAATATGGGCCATTGGATTCAATTTAAATTACATTATAGATGGCTAAGATGGTGATCCATGTGAATGCCAAAGATCTATAATAAAAAAAAATGTCATTTGTAAGAATATAATAATAATAATGTTATATCTTAAGTAGTTATTAATGTACTTAAATAATAATAATTGTATACTCCCTCCGTCCCACCCGAAATAGGATTTTGGTAAACTTGACTTTACTTTGACCAAGTCTTTAAAGAACATATAATAATCGAAATAAAAATTTTAAAAATTTTATTGTATCACAATTAATAATACTTTCGATAATAATTTTTAAATTTATATTAGGATAATCATTTCTTATTTAAATTACATGGTCAAAGTATAAAAAAAGCTACAAAAATCCTATTTCGGTTGGGACATAGGGAGTAATTAGTGTAAATTCTCACTATTAGGATAATTTAGATAATTATTTCTTATTTAAATTACTTGGTCAAAGTATAAAAAAACTACCAAAATCTTATTTCGATGGGGACAGAGAGAGTATACCATTATTTACCCCACTCATTCTCTCTCTTCATTTTCTACCACACACATACTAAATTTTCTTAAACATCGTACACACTCCTCTAATCCTACTTGTGTTGGGACGGAGGGAGTATACCTTATTAATATTACTAATAATAAGTAATAGTTGAATGGTGATATTAATAAATTAGAAAAAAAAAATACACAAATAAACAATAATAATAGTTTAACCTTTAAAAGAAATCTTAATAATGCTTATTCATATTAGTAAGTAATAATTGAAAGCCCAACCCTTAAAACTCACTCTAAACTCTAAACCTATATACCCAACCCCTAAACCCCACTTTAAACCATAAACCTATATACCCAACCCCTAAACCCAACTCTAAACCCTAAACCCATATACCCAACCCATAAACCCACTCTACCATAAACCAATTAATATATACCTAATATCCTAAATCCATAACCCTTTTTAAAGTATACATGTTACTACAACTATTATTGCTACTACTACTACTACGACTAATAATATTAACAATAATAATAATAATAATAATAATAATAATAATAATAATAATAATAATAATAATAATTATTATTATTATTATTATTATAATAAATATATTTATAATTATAAATAAGAAAAAGTACCTAAAACTAAAAACCAGCTATTATATTCCTTATACCCTTAATTCTAAACAACACTCTAAACCCTGTGAATACCCTAAATACTTAATTTAGTTAGAATTTAATATTTATCTCTCTATTTAGAGGCAGATTCAACATGTAAAAGAATATTTTACAAATGTTATTGATAGTAAATAATAATTGAGTAATTCATATTAGTAAGTAATAATTGAATGCCCAACCCTTAAAACCTACTCTAAACTCTAAACCCATATACCCAACCCCTAAACCCCACTTTAAACCCTAAACATATATACCCAACCCCTAAACCCCACTCTAAACCCTAAACCAATATACACAACCCATAAACCCACTCTAACCCCTAAACCAATATAGCTATCTTAATAATTGAAAAATACATGTTCAACATTAGTTTAATTGTAATAAATTAGAAACAAATACTTAAAAATATAATAATTTAACTTTAAAAAAAATAAAAATAATAATGCTTATTAATATATATACCCAACCCCTGAACTCCACTAAATCTAAACCATAAACCAATTAACATATACCTAATATCCTAAATCCATAACCCTTCTTAAAGTATATATATGTTACTACTACTACTACTACTACTACTACTACTACTACTACTACTACTACTAATAATAATAATAATAATAATAATAATAATAATAATAATAATAATAATTATTATTATTATTATAATTATAATTATAATTATAAATATAAATATAATTATAAGTTAATATTTTTCTTTCTATTTAGCTACAGATTCAACATCTGTCTCTGAATTTAGCTACAGATTCAACACCTGTCTCTAAATCTAGCTACAGATTCTGAATCTGTCTCTAAATTTAGCTACAGATCCTGAATCTGTCTCTAAATTTAGCTACATATTCAAAATATGTCTCTAAATTTGCTACGGTTTCAAGAATTGTCTCTAAAAGTAGCTACAAATTTTACATATGTCTCTAATTTTGCTACGAGTTCAATTTCTGACTCTAATTTTAGCTACAAGTTCAATATATGTCTCTAAATTTAGAGACGGACTCAAAATCTGTCTCTAAATTAGAGACGGATTCAAAATCTGTCTCTAAAATAGAGACAGACTCAAAATCTGTCTCTAAAATAGAGACAGACTCAAAATCTGTCTCTAAATTTAGCGACAAATATAGAGACAAATTTTGATCGGTTGCTTTTCTGTCACAAAATTTTGAGTCTGTCTCTAATTTGTTGCCAAATTAGCTACAGACTCCGTCTGTCTCTATTTTTCCGTCTCTGTTCTTGATTTTCCTTGTAGTGTTTGTCTCCCATTTATTCACCATTGTACATAATAATCCCCCTAATCTTTTTGTGCTTTACTTTACTTGATACGAATTCTCAAAACCAAGTGAGAGTCCACCCAAACCGACGCTTATTTGTGAGTTTAAGCAAACATACCTAGAATAGGAAGACTCTTTTGTACATAAAATCACCACTTTTGTTAAGGTATAAAACAAGGCATAAAATGAAGTTAAGAGGCATGCATGCTAGAGACTATCATGAGTGAGGATATCCATTTGTTTTGACAAAATAGCAATAGCATCTTTAGCTAATTGAGTTTTCGAAAAAAAAAAAAAAAAAAAAACTTAAAAAACATTACTCATTTTCTCCATTTGAGTTATATTCAAAGAGTAGATCCAGGGTATAATCTCTCCGTCCCATTTTGTACTTAAAAAAAAGTGGGCACAAGAATTAAGATGAGAATTTTTATATTATAAAATATAGATAGTGGGGTAGAGTGTTGTGAGTATAGAAAGTGGGTATGAGAGAGAAAGTAGGGTAAAGAATAATTAGTGGATAGTTGTTGTGTGTATGACATGTAGAGCCTACTAAATAAAAAAAGTATAAAAAAAAATTATTTTTTGGATTTTGAAGTTTAAAATGAGATATTCTAATGGTAAATTTTTGAAGTTTTAAATGGACGGAGGAGGAGGAAGTATTAGCTGGTCTACCAGTACTTGCATTATTTCTTGAAGAGCAATGAAGAATGAACCTCCTCTGTCTTGTTGAAAAAGAAAGGAAAAAAGAAAAAGGAAAATCCAATTATACTAATTTCATCAGCAAGTTGCGAGTCGATACACACGACACGAGGAGGGGATACTGCACCACGTGTATTTATATACCCAAAACACCCCTCCTAAAAAACTTTAATACGATACGCCCACCAATAATCAACGGCCATCTCACCGCTTTCGAAAATAAACGGACCAGATTATCTGAAGAGGACGCAAGTGGCAACGTACGAAAAAAGAAACAAAAAATTAGGGGTTTTACTTTTATAGAAGAAAAGAAATAAAAAGGGTAATATAAATAGAGGTCAATCGGTGAGCTACAATCACCATTCATTTTCTTGTGGCCCATTTCTCGATTGTTGTTATTAGGGTTTATCGTTTGAGAAGTTTGCATTTGAAATCATGGGCAAGGGACCTGGTCTTTACACCAACATCGGCAAGGCTGCCCGAGGTATTCAAATCTCTGTGTTTGCTGGATGTGTATTTGGTTATTGTTTACTGGTTCGATTTAATCATAATTGCAATTGATTTTTTTTTTTTTTTTTCTGGGAATAGATCTTTTGTACAAGGATTACCAGAGCGACCAGAAGTTCACTATCACTACCTACTCGCCTACGGGAGTCGTGAGTTTTTTTTTTTTTTTTTCCTCTCCCTATTATGTTAATCCTTTTTTAGATCTGCTAACTTTATTATTTGATTACATTGTGAAGTTGCTGTGCTTGTGTATCTTTTTTTTCTTTGTGGTTTTGATGGATTGCATTTTCTATTAGCCTAATTTGTTGGCTATCTTTGTTATAGTGGTGGAAATTTTCTTATTTTAGTCAATGAGTTTATTAATGTTATTGGTGTAGTTGGATGCAATCAGCCGAGAAAGGCCCACAAGTTTTGACAAGTAATTGACGAATATTCATAATTTTTATTAAAAATAAATTTTATATTTCTGCTGCATCATATAAAAAAGGACACTACCCAATTGAAGGAATAGAAATTTTCTTTTCCAATCAATTTGACAATTTTCAAGTTGATAAAACAGTCTTATTTGATTCAAGAAAATATAGCTCAACACTGATGAGCAAGAATAAAGTGCTAAAGATATATTGACATGGATAAGATATAAAATCAGCTCGGCTAGTAAGGTCAAGTGTGTTTATGAGGGAGCTATACTTCCAATACAATCTGAAATTATATATTAGATTAGACGTATGATTCATTCAAATGGCTCTTCCTCAAGCAGGGGCTGAAGGATGTTTATGTTTATTGTTTAGTAGTTGTATCATTGTATGGGACGTCTGCTTTAGTTCATTGATTGATCGTAGGTATGTCCATTATGGAGCATAATCGTATGTATAATCTCTCGTTTAAGCTATATTACTCCCTCTGTCCCAGAAAGATAGTCTCATTTTGACTTTTTATGGTCAACAAAAATAAACTTTAACCAAACATTAATGTCAATTTAGTGATCACAATAAAATTCTAAAAATTGTTATTGATAAATCACTTAATAATTTATCTATTATAAATTTTAGAATTTCACTAGAATGATTAGATCGTCACCAATTGTTGGTCAAAGTTCATTTTTGTTGACCATAAAAAGTCAAAATGAGACTATCTTTTTGGGACTGAGGGAGTAATATTTACTATGTCTGCAGGTTTGTCATTAATTAATGCTAGTTTTGTTCATTGCTCTTCTTTTGTATGTTATATTTGTGGATTGTTTCATTTACTTCCATGTTTCGTATATGATAGCGACCAAGAGTACTTATTCATTGTTCAGTAAGGTTTCAGTTATGATTATTATGAACTTCATTAAATAGTTTTTATACAGAACATATTACCACGTATTATTGCTTTGTGTTTTTCTTGAATTAACACATTGTCAAATTATTTATCAATCTATTATTAGTTAGTTCTAAAATTTCTGTTTTTCTACTTTACAGGCTATCACATCATCTGGGACAAAGAAAGGTGATTTGTTTCTGGCTGACGTTAACACTCAATTGAAGAACAAAAACATTACCACCGACATCAAAGTGGACACATACTCTAATGTAAGTTCTCAACTAATTTTAGTTTTCTAGCTTCATTCTAACTTACCCAATGTTGGACAAAATATGAACTTACAGTTTACCGTTATATACACGGTTAATTGTTTTTGAGGAATAGTATTTGTTTGAACGAGTGCATTGTATTTACTTCAATGTTGGTTTGTGAGCATCAAGCAATAAAGGTGCATACGATGCATTGCACTAATGTCTCTAGCTTTATAATTTATGATCAATGTTATTTATTTTTCCGTTAATTTGCATATATCGTTTGTATTTACATGGGTTATTCAAGTTTAGCGAACCTGAGTGATTGATATTAAGGCTTGTGGGTTATTGAGAAAATTGGTTTCTACAAAGCATACAAATGATATTTGATTAGAGGGAGTGCTTGTATATTTATAATGCTCTGTGAATCTTTTGTTTGATAGATTCCTCAATCAAGGTTTTGAGTGGACCTGAAATATACATTTGAATTTAAACCAATCTTTAATTAGAGGATTGGTGTTAATGAGAAAGTTGGTTTCTAAAAGCATACAAACCGATCTTTGAACTTGTATATTTACAATGTGTTGCTCTATTCTGTGATTCTTGTGTTCGTTAGATTCCTTTGTTAGGGTTTTCATTGGACCTGAACGTCCCGTTGAAACTGATAATTACAATAATATTTACAATGTGTTGCCCTATTCTGTGAATCTTTTGTTCGATAGATTCCTTTGTTAGGGTTTTCATTGGACCTGAACGTCCTGTTGAAACTAATTTTGATGAACCGAATGTCCAGTTTTTGAAAATTTTAGGACATTCATTATGGGAAGGAGGTAGTATATTGGAAGTGTTCTAAAACCGTTTTTGATATTACAGCTTTCTACCACAATCACTGTTGATGAACCTGCACCGGGGCTAAAGGCAATCCTTAGCTTTAGAGTTCCTGATCAGAGGTCTGGTAAGGTAAGTAGACATGATTTCTATAGCTTAAGGCCTTCATAATTTGTTAATTTCAATTTTCTCCTGGGTATATGTCAAATGGTTAAGGGGTGTATTGACACATGTTTGAAGCGTTTATGTTTGTGAATTTTGAAGTTCCTCCTTTTACGTCTGATTCTTGTTGTTGACACAGGTGGAGCTTCAATACTTGCATGATTATGCAGGGATAAGCACTATCATTGGGTTGACTGCAAACCCCATTGTCAACTTTTCTGGTGTGGCGGGCACAAATATTGCCTCATTAGGTGCAGATGTCTCTTTTGACACCAAGACTGGGAATTTTACCAAAGTGAACGCTGGATTGAGCTTCGTTAACGCTGACCTTATTGCTGCGTTCACCCTGTAAGTTAATCTCACCTTATTGAAGGATACATATACTCCCTCCGTCCCATTGAGAGTGAGACTAGAGGAGTGGGCACGATATTTAAGATAAAGTGATATATATGTGGTAGAAAATGAAGAGAGAGAATGAGTGGGGTAAATAGTGGTGTTGGTTGAATAAAATGAGTGGTGGAAAATGAAGAGAGAGAATGAGTGGGGTTAAATAGTGGGGAATGATGAATATAAGTATATTAAAACATTTCCATTTTGGGTAGTCTCACTTTAAGTGGGACGGCCCAAAAAGGAAAGAAGTCTCACTTCTAGTGGGACGGAGGGAGTATACATGATGGTAACATTGTGTATACAAAACAAGGTTATATGACCCACTTGGTAAATTACGTTGGGACTAACTGTGTTGTGTTATGGCATCCAGGAACGACAAGGGTGATTCTATCTATGCTTCCTATTACCACATAGTGAGCCCCTTGACCAACACAGCTGTTGGTGCAGAAGTCAACCACAGCTTTTCAACCAATGAGAACACAATCACTGTTGGCACCCAGCATGCATTGGATCCACTAACCACAGTCAAGGCCCGGGTTAACAACTTTGGGAAGGCAACTGCTCTCATCCAGCACGAGTGGCGCCCCAAGTCACTCTTCACCCTTTCAGGGGAAATCGACACCAAGTCTATTGACAAGAGTGCCAAGTTTGGTCTTGCCCTTGCTCTCAAGCCTTGAATATCTTATGACTGCTTTTATCATTATGAGGATTAGTGAGTTTTGGTTGAGAAGATGGTGTTTTTGGTATGCTACCTTAGCTTAGAATATAATGGTTCCCAGACTGTAGAAATAATTGATGGTATTGACTCTGTTTTGAAGGGTAGTTTCCCAATTTTCACTATAGTATTGAAATTTTAAGTATTCGTCATGATGATTATTGTATGACATGCACAAGTTTGATCTAGGATCTCGTAGATGATTCGACTGTGTGTCTTGAATCTCCCTTGGCTCCAGAAACTACTTTCTACTCCATTGTTGGTAGGAAGCCTGAATGTTGTGACTGACAAGTAGAGGTGCATTGTTAGGTTTTTGGGCTAAAAACAAGAAATGTGTAGTTATGCTGAGAAGTTGATGCAGTGTTATTAGGGGTGCCTTGGTGCCTAGGTGGGTATACCAAGTCTATTTTGCATATACCGTGTACAAACCAAGTTAAATTTGGTACGACAAAATGCATGCCATTACCAACCGTCAAAGTCGATATACCAACTTATTGGTGCGGTTGGTATTTGGTTGGTATGGTACGACAAAATGCATACCATTACCAACCGTCAAAGTCGATATACCAACTTATTGGTGCGGTTGGTATTTGGTTGGTATGGTACTCTACCAAGTATGAATTGAGATACAGAATACATATAAGAAAAAAAATAAATTCAAATATTAGTATTTGAACAATTTTTTGCATTTTCCATCAATTATTAATTAGGTGAATAATATAAAGAACAAAAGGTGAACCTTAAAAATGGTAAAAACAAACATGCATTGCAATTTTACCATACAATACAATTTAAATCAATTTAGTGGAGATTTTTGCAACTAGACTTGTGAGGAATCTTCGGGCAATGTTAGGGCACAAAAGAAGTTTACAAAATAATGGATACAAAGTGAGGTGGCGATATTTTATTGGTTTCATCGATTGTGGATCCGGCACACTCTAATAAAAAACACCAATAGAATTTTGTAAGCCACATTTTGTGACTTTATATTTACCCGGAATCTTCACATGTGATGTAATAGTAATTGTCTTTAAATCAAAAATTAAATATAAATCTCAACCAATTAAAGGTCATCTAGGTACATAATTAATAATTTAACACATTTTTCAAATAATGTTGGTACTTGGTATACCAACTAAAGTCAAATATTCATACTGTGTACCGACCAAATTTTCAAAGTTGATACGGTATACCAACCAAAATAAGATATTTATACTATGTACCAACTTTTGTTTGGTACGTGGTTGGTTGGTTTAGATTTGTACTAAGTGTTATTGTTGCTATAGTATTGGACAACATCTTATTTCACATGATATTGTATGGATGCAATCACATTCACATTCACATTCAAATTCGCATAAACATTATCCTTGAAAACAAAAAAATGTGGTCAAAGTGTAAACAAAACATAAGACACCTCCCATTCTACCTAGTTTGCACTAGCCAACAAATTGAATAAGTAGACATTTGGGTTGTTGAATGTATAATTAGGAGGATACCCTTATTTACTCTTGGATATGGTCAGCCCAAAGTTTGAATATTTTCTAATTACACAATGGAGATTATTATTATTTGGGTTGACCAAACTTTATGTTTCAGTACTAAAATGTTCAACTATCAAAATTACATTGCTGCTCCAGAACATCTTATTCCACATAATATCAAAGCAAATACAGTTAGTTCATATACAATCAAGTTCTGGTCAACATTTCATTTACATATCATGCTGTAAGAAAAAAAAAAACACTCGGACAGAAAAACAATACTCCGTATTTATATCATATTTTGCTGCTAGCCGACGCTTGGAGAAGGCCATCGCGGATCTGTACAGCAATATCACTGGCAGCACCAGGTCCGTGCGGAATAAAAACTGCTGACGACTTGGAAGAAGCACCAATTTCTTTCATGGTGTCAAAATATTGAGTAATAAGAACCATGTCCAATACATCTTTTGCACTAGTCCCTGGCACGTTGACCGAGAACCCCAGCACACTGTCTCTCAGACCATCAACGATAGCTTGGCGTTGCCTTGCTATACCCAACCCTGCTAGGTACTTCGATTCAGCCTCTCCTTCTGCTCTCTTAATCTGTACTATTTTCTCTGCTTCTGCCTTTTCATTTGCTGCTAACCTCAATCTTGCAGCTGCAATAAAATTTTCATGATTTTATTATTATTATTATTATTATTATTATTATTATTTATGTAATCCTAGTTAAATGGTTGGTTAAATTGATGTTAATTTTACCAGCATTAATTTCATTCATGGCTCGCTTCACATGCTCGTCTGGTTCGATATCAATGATCAGGGTCTGAACAATCTCATATCCATAGGCAGACATAGCCTGCGAAAATTCAAAATTAAGCACAAGTAGTATATGATTTGATGTTGGTGTTTGATTTTTGTTTTACCAAATTTAGTACCTTTTCAAGCTCATCTTCCACAGCTTTGGCAATTTCATTCTTTTGCTCGAAAACATCGTCTAGATTTAGCTTTGGGACACTTGCTCGGATCACTGGGGTTTCATTCAAGATATAGTAAGTTATCATCCTCTAAAAAAAATAACAGAAAATACATGAATTCATGCAATTTGGGTGATATATACCATCGAAGACATATGCTTGAATTTGGGACCTAGTGTTGCTAAGTTTGTAAAACGCCTCGTTTGCTTTACCAGCCAGAGCACGATATTGTATGGACGCAACCACGTTGACGAAAACATTATCCTGCAAAACAAGAAAAGTAAGTGAGATGATTTGCAAATCTAAAGAAATTATTTTAAAAGAAGATGATAATTTGTATTAAAAGAATCAGAAACCTTAGTTTTGGTCTCGCATTTGACGTCCAATTGCTGCAACCTAAGGGAAAGATGGCCGGAAATCCGACTGCCTAAGAACCAAGGGAGTAAATGACATCCTGGTTCAAGAACCTCATCAAACTTGCCAAATGTTTCCTTAATCGCAACCGTTGATTGATCAACTTGCACACAGCATAACAGACCACCCATTTTCTACCTGTGTTTCTGATATCCAACAAATCCATCATGTTAAGTAATTACACAATAAACAAGCATAAAAACAAATCAATCAGTAGCAAAATACACACTTAAGGAAGGAGTCAGAGCATACCAGAAAGGCAGAAATGTGAAGATGTTGATGAACAAGAGAAGAGAAGGCCAACTGAATCCTTTATAAAGAGAACAAGATAATGGGTAGTTGACTTTTTGTGTACAGGGAAACCACAAAGTAGGCCTACCCTGTATATTTACTACAATGACAAATTGCTCTTTTAAATATTATACTGTGATGTAAACATAAACTTGCAAGAATGGTATTGATTGATAATGAGATGCTATCAAGTTAAGTTTGGAGGAATTTTCAAAGCTAGTGTGAAAGCACTTTATGGTACTGGATTATCATTTAATTCAAAAAATATTTAACTTCAAAGAATTTATGTATTGAAAATTTTAATGATTTAAGAGTATTTTTTCTTGTAGGTGGGTCCTACTTAATAGAAAGGTTTGGGAGCTTATCATGTCAGATAGATAAAGGTGCATTTATTAAAAGAGATTAAATCTGAGTAGTTGGGCGGTTGTAAAATCCAACGGTAAAAAAAAAAAGGGCAGCCCGGTGCACAAGGCATCTCCGCATAGCGAGGGTCCGGGGAAGGGTCCCCACCACAAGGGTGAAATGTAGGCAAACCTTTACCGGTTGTAAAATCCAACGGTATAAAACTCAAATTCATGGCATGTTATATCGGGGAGACATTTCGTATGTCATGACAGCTTGTTTTTAAGGAACTAAACAAGAATGTTGCTGTCCTAGACAGCCTTGCAACAATGCATAATCCATCAATACGCATACGGCAGCATGAACATAGAGACTAGCTAGAACAAGAAACAAGCAAACACAAAAACATTGGACTTTAAAACAAGTTTATGAGCAAGGAATGCACTCTCTAGTTGCAGCATCTTGTTTATGTATATATGATGAAAACTGAAAACAAATACTCCTGCCGTCCCATACATATCATTACATATTTTCATTTTGGGCGTCTCATACTTACTGCTACTTACCCAAAATATTCACTTTTCTCTGTCCTATCCACTCATAACAACTATCCACTAACTTATTTTCTCTCTCCTACCCACTCACAATACTTACTTTTCCAACATCTTTTCTTAATCTTCGTGCACTCTCATTTGGTAGCAATAAGTATGGGATGGAGGAATAACTGCTTTAATCAATGAACGAGAGAAACGGTAAAATTTAACAATCTTTATCTATTTATTTTATTGTGGTGCAATGTTTTGGAACGTATGATAAATAGTTCCTAGAATCAAGTTGTCCAGGGGAGGTCACATCCAGTAAACTGCAAAACTGTTTTTTTAATGATTTGGACAAGGCTTTCCAAGAAATTCCAACGGGCAGACTAATCCACAAGGGATTTTATCATCATTGACTAATCCTAACCTCTCCATCAACCCCGTGCAATAGATAAGGGAAAATACGTACTCATCCTTTCCTATCGTAACAAATACTGTATTAGAAAGTGTTGCAGTTGACTTGTCATTTTTTTTTTAAGAAATGTATTTTACTTGTATCAACCTGGTTAAATTGCAGTAACGCGACTTCCAAATGGAGTATAAACTAAGAAAAAAATACTACCTCCGTCCCTTTTCATTTTAAGCGATATAACTTTTTGTATAATTTGGTGGCAAAATTCATATATAATCTTGTAATCCTCTTTACAAACATTTAGTTTTTACACATATAAAGAGACCGTAAAAAAAAAAACATTTAAGGACAAAATTACGATCAAAATGGACACTCATTTTAAAAAATGGACACTTATTTAGGGAGAGAGGGAGTAAATACATAGATTGTGAAAGAACAACACAAAAAGTTGTCGTGAAAAAATGAACTTTACCAACCAAAAGATGAGAAAAATGTAACAGACTCATGGAAACTTGTCTCCTGCAACCATGGCCTTCAACTTTTTACCTTGTAGGAAGAAGTCGTAATTAAACAATCACCAAAATAAAGAACAGAATAAGATGAGTAAACCACCCATGCTAATAAGCACACCATCTCTACTCACAGAAAGACCATAATATTTGCAGCTCAATTTTCAAATCCTAAACCCCCATACTATGTTGAGAAACACATAAAATACTAAACCAGACCTAACTACTTAAACACCAATCAACCTAGTACTCAAGTTTGCTTTTCAAGAAGGAAAAAAACTAATAGAGCTATTTCTGGATACTTTCAGCCTGAAGGAGACCGTCTCGGATCTGAGAGGCAATGTCTTTCACAGCACCTGGTCCGTGCGGTACAAACACTGCTGACGACTTTGACGAAGCCCCAATCTCCTTCATGGTGTCGAAATATTGGGTTACCAAAACCATGTCCATGACATCTTTTGCTGATGTTCCTGGCACATTCTCAGAGAAGGCCAGCACACTATCCCTCAGCCCATCCACTATGGCCTGACGCTGCCTCGCAATACCTAGCCCTGCTAAGTACTTTGACTCTGCTTCTCCTTCAGCACGCTTGATTTGTAGTATCTTTTCAGCTTCTGCCTTTTCATTTGCAGCAACCCTCATTCTAGCAGCTGCATTCACAATTAACTACATTCAGTTTTGGATTTTATATATTTTTAACCAAAAAATATTATAAAGTTAAATAGTGCCATTGTACCTGCATTAATTTCATTCATGGATCTCTTGACATGAGCATCAGGCTCGATATCAACAATCAGAGTTTGGACAATCTCAAACCCATAGGCAGACATGGCCTGCAGGAAACAAGGGGCAGCAATGAGCAAATATAGACATTAACACCAACCGTGCTTTTGATTGCTATTATATCTTCTTTTTTTCTAAAGATATAGTATATTACCTTTTCAAGCTCTTCTTCCACAGATTTAGCTATATCATTCTTCTGTTCGAAGACATCATCCAATGGCAGCTTTGGTACACTTGCTCTAATCACTGAACAAGGTGATGAAGCAATTAATACATACAAATCTAAACTGCTAGCCCTCATATGTAGCAACAGCTTAAATAAGCCTTGGGAGGCACTTTTCTGCTTATTATGTTATTTGATCGAGTAAAATATATAATCAAGTACTAGATGTTCCATGAAAGGTTTTCTGAAACTTTATAAAAAAAAAAAAAAAAAAAAAAAAACACATTTACATCCATTCTTTCATCCTTACCATCAAAGACAAAGACATAGGCTTGGACCTGTTGTTTTGTGTTTGAGAGCTTATAAAAAGCATCAGAAGCCTTTTCAGATAAAGCACGGTACTGGATGGATGCAACCACCGTTACAAAGACATTGTCCTGAAAAATGAATACAACAATCAATAGTCACATTACAGAAGTAAACAGGCATGCACACAACAAACAAACAATTAGATTTATTAACGAGGAGTGAAGTATGAAAATGATAAACCTTTGTTTTTGTTTCACAGCGAACATCAAGCTGCTGCAGACGAAGAGACAGTTTACCAGCCAATTGATACCCCAAGCACCAAGGCATGAAGTGACATCCAGGCTCAAGCACTTCATTAAACTTACCAAACTGTTCCTTAACAGCCACAGTTGACTGGTCCACTTGAATGCAACCAAATGCTTGACCCATTGTTTGTTATCTGTAAAGACCGATCAGGTAATTTGCAACTTCACTGAACATACCCATCAAAAGTTCAACAACTGCATTAGGCTAAAATAACATTTATGTGTAGGGTTGCACATATCAGTTACTTTTGATTCCGTAATTTATTCTACATATTCAGACTGTAATCAATATACTGCCTTCACTTCACATGACTTCAAAGTACTAAATCTTCTTTAACCAGTCAAATATTCCACAAATTTATGGTCTCCGGGGTGCTAACATTCTTCGTTACGCCATAACATTCCTTAATGTATATTCAAAGCAATCGGAGGAATAATTCACTTTTACAACCATTTCATATAACTGAACAATGTGTAGAAAACAAAGAAACTTGACTTGCAAATACTCCATTATTTTACTCTCAACTAGAAGAAAGCATGCGATAACTTATAAGTATAATCTACAACATTATCAAGGGCTTAGTTCACAGCTACATTATGTGCATTAAATTTCCATATTGTTCATCTTTCTTTACGGGCAAAACTATACATGCATATATTGGAACCAATAACTCTGCAGTTCACATACACAAACAATTTAAAATAGTCATAATGTATAAACAACAGGAACCAAAACTCAAAAAGGATTTTACAAAAGGGATTTTTACCAATAAGTCCCTGAGAGAAGGTGGTATTTGCCAATAAAAACATAACATTTCAAATTCTACCTTAGGGTCCTTAGGTTGAAATGAATTTTACCAATAAATCCCTATCACTTTTTAAAAGACAAAAATACCCCCAACCCAATAAAATCACCTCCCCTCCCCTCTCCACTCATTCAACGCACAGCACACACCCATAAATCACTTTCTCTCTCTACATTCACCCCTCGAGTTCCAACCTCCGGCAACCTCGTCCCCCACCTCCGGCGAATCCCTCCGGCACCTCTCTCACCTCCGGCGAGCTCTCCCCCTCCGATCTGGCCACCGCACCCCTCCCCTCACCTCCCCCACCTCCAACCAGTCGAAGATCTAACTTCTCCGACCATATCCGACTTCAGTATAAGAGAGACCCCCCTCTCCGTTCCCCCATTTTTCCGGTGTCTTATTCAGTCCAGATCCGTCCAGATCCACCACTCTGCCTCCACTACGGTCACCCTCGACAATACGCGTCCCTCACATAATTCGCTCCTTTTATCGCCAGCGCCATTACCGTTTCTCACCATTGCCGTTTCTCACCATCGTAAGTTTTCTTATCTCTCATCCTACAAATTCAAGCCCTAGTTTTTCCCAATTTCAACTTTGCTCCAAAGTCATAGTTAGGGCTTAAATGCTTCAAAATTGGAATTCAGAGTGATATATGATTGATTACAGGACTTAGTTAAAGGAGAAATAGCAAATTTCGCCTCATTTTTTACTAGTTGCAGGCCAAAAGGAGGGCTAGGGTTCACCTTATTGTGAGTAATCTCGCCTCATTGTTGAACAATTTTAAGTTACTTGCTGGCTGTTGCTTGGGTGTGGACTTAGTGGAGAAGCTATATGCCATAAGGGTTAACTGAACCCCTTTTCTATTGAAATAACCATGATTGACATCCTTCATTTTGAGAACAGTGACTTTTCTCTATGGAAGTTTTGATGAAAAATTATAGTGGATCTGGCTCCGCCCCAATGTTTCTTAGACCAGTCGAACCTCAATTAAAGATTTATCAATTGTTTAGTTGTTATTTGGTGTTATCAGTTGTTATTTGAATTTAGGAATTTATCAGTTTGTTAAGTTGTTTTTTTGATTTATCAGTTGTTTAGTTGTTATTTGGTGTTATCAGTTGTTATTTGAATTTAGGAATTTTATCAGTTTGTTAACTTGTTTTTTCGATTTATCAGTTGTTTAGAGTTTTGTATGAGCAAATATCTGTGAAATTGTATTATCAGTTGTTCAAAAAGAATGTAAGATTGAATTTCTATTCTTTATAAGTGTGAAATGAGAGATGATTTTATCAGTTTTTATTCAATTATGAATAACTGTTAAATGAATGTCTCAGTTATTATATTCAAATTCATGTGTGAACAACTGTGAAATACATGTCTCAGTTATTATAATGATTGTGAAAAAAATGAGAGATGAATTTATCAGTTTTTAAAAATGAAAAATGAAAAATTGACACAACTGTGAAATCACACAACTGAGAAATCAGTCGAAAAATGATTTTACAAGTGAAAAATGATTTTTTTTCTAAAATTGTGAAATTAATTGAGAAATAAAAAATGATTTTCTCAAATTTTTACACGTGAAAAATGAGATTTTTATTTCTAAAATTTGAATCATGTGTTGAGTGTACTTGTTTGATTCGTTTTGATGACATAATTAAAACGGTGTTCTCGGATTATTTTTTCAATTTCTAGATTTTGAGATATTACCTTTTAAAAATTTGAGTGGAAAAAAAAAAAAGAAAAGAGAGAAAAAGTAGGGAGGGAAGAGAGAGATGAGAGAAAGCGCAGTAGTAACAGATTGCGCTTCACGTTGGTTTTTTTTTTTATTTTGTCCGCCTGCAGCATGGCACACATTCAATAGAGTTTTCACACAAGAACCCAGCTGGAAGAAGAAAAACAAATGTGAAGTTTCATAAAATATTGTAGCATTATTTACTTATTCGGAATTATAATAAGCCTTAAATTTATACGCATCTAAAACTTGTAAAACAAGTCAGAAACTCTCAAGGATAAGTATTATCTTTTTACTAACCTAATGGAACTCTAAAGCATCAAAAGATATTCTAATCTACTCGAAAACATAAAAATATAGCCTAATTAATAAATAAATCCGAAAATTACAAATAAAAATAATAAAATTATAATCAAAGTAAATCTAACTTGTTCAACATCAAAAACTACAAACAGGATTACCAAAAAAAACATCAAAACAATGATGGTGAAAAGCAAATAAAGACGCACAGTCGAATAAAACTTCAGGTGAGTAAAAGGAGGTGAAAAAGTTCAACTCAACAAAAAAACCAACCAATTCCTTTGGAAGATGTAAACATAGTTAGGGGGAAAAAAAAAAAAAAGGGATCTCCATTAGGCTCTACCCATTGCCCTATCTTCCAAATCCAAGACTAAAACCTAAACAGCAAAACTGTGAAATAATTAACATTGTAACAACCCCATGGACACAGCATCAAAAATTACTTTATGTTGCTCTAGTACCTAATTTTCCATGAAATTGAGCATAGTATTTAAGCGAAGCAGTCAGCCAATAAATGATCTCAAAATTGTCTAATTCATTAAGATAACGTAGCGTGTCAAAAAAATGTTAATAAATCAAAGAACTCCACCCCCACGTTGATAAAAATTAGGCATAATATGAACTATAGAAATGCATATATAGTCCGTAAACATAGAGAACATCTGATTTGGATAACCAAAACCCTAGATAATTAATCAGAACTCAGAACAGACGCATAAACACAAAGGAGCAGAGATCGTGGTTTCAAGATTAGAATAATGGAAGAACAACTCTGGAGATGATCATCCAATTCTTCAATCTTCATCAACATTGAAGAAGTAACAGGAAGGTTAATGATTGTGCTTAGGTAACTGGCAAAAAACATTGAAACAATGACATAAGTGTATATCTACTCTAGTCACTGCCACAAGCTCATCCAATGCCCGCTCTCTCATCAAAAGTTCATTAACTACGTTATGGGAAAAATAACCTTCATGTGTAGGCCGTAGGGTCAAAAGTATGAGTTACATATAACTCCTTACAAAGGTGGCATAAAACACAAGTGGTTGGGAATTGGTACAAAGCTTAATTCAATTGAGTTATCTTATTCAACAATTTCAGAGTGTAATCATAATTCACATGACTTGAAACTAATAAATCTCCTTTAACCAGTTAATGTTCCACAATGATCAGAGTCTTGAAAGCAATCAAAACTAATAAAATGTAGTTGGGCGCAAATAATTCACTTTTATAGTCATTTACCAAAAAAACTTAACTTGCAAATTCCATTCTACTCTCAACTAGAAGAAAGCACGCAATAAGTGTAATCTAGAAGAAGAATTCAAGGGCTTAGTTCACAGCTACAGTATGTGTATAAATTCACTGTATCGTTCATCAATTTTTCTTAAAGGGCAATATTAGAGATGCATATGCTGGAATCAATACCTTGGCAGTTCACATGCACACATAATTGAAAATAATCATAGCAAATAAATGGAAACCAATACCAAAAAAGGAATGCGTGTAAATAATTCAGCAGATGAAAAATTAGGCACAATACAATACCAAGTATAATAATCCATACAAAAGTAAGGATTTCGTAAATATAGAAAACATCTGCTCTGGAAAACCAAAACCCTAGACAACAAGAGCATAAATAAACACAAAGGAGCAACGGTCGTGTAATCAACCCTAGAATAAATAATAAATACAGAAAAAACACGGAATGATGGTCGAATTCGATTAAAAAATTAACAGAAAAATAAATTAATGTATATGCTTAGGTACCTGAGGAAAACCTTGAAAAAAATATGCGTCTTTCTACTCTAATCACCAGAAGCTCACCCAACGCAAAGGTGTGTTTGTGTTGGTTCTGGTTCTGGTTCTGGTTCTGGTTCTGGTTCTGGTTTTATATGTAGTAGTAGTAACGCTGATCACGCTTCTGTCGTTCCTCCTTGTTGGGCTTCTCCTAATTTTTAGTAATTCGCCCGGGGAACCACGCGGTTTGGTATTTATCTGTTGACAAAAACATGTAACAGAACATCATGACATGACCTATAGGCCTAAAAAAAAAAATAAAAAAAATAAAAACTTATGTGAGAACACTATGACCCGTCTCATGAATGAGACGGGTCATTTTTGACCCATAATAACCAGGCCCATTGACCCAGAGGGCAACCCTGCCACGTGATAGCCTCTCATAGGCCCAATTTTATTATTTTTTTTTTTAAAAAAAAAATTATATTTTTTTTGCTTTTTTTTTTTGGTTTGTCAAAAGTAATAGCTACTATAACTTAATGTAATGACTGTATACATATAAAGTAACATTTTGTATACATAAAAGTAATACATATATACAGAAAAGTAACAGTGTTTTTTTCTATGTTTTCTTCGCTTGCCAAAAGTAATACTTATTATAACTAAAATGTAATGAACGTGTTACTTATATGTAATAATGTTACATGTAATAATTCAACCATTTACATTTTTAGAGCTAAAAACACTTGATTAGTGTTACATGTAAAAGTATTACATTATCTATAGAAATATGTTATAATTTCTTTTATTAAAGTGTTACATTTACTTGTACAAACAATTACATTCATATATATGAGTTGTTACTTTTCAAATGTTACTTTCTTTCAAAAAAAATTAAATCAAAATACACAATATTTTACATTTTTGCAAAAGCATTATTACATTTCAGTATAAATGATAATTACATTTAGATATTGTTTGGGTTACATGTAATTATAGTTAGTATTACATTTGAAAAAATGGGTAAAACGAGCTTTTGTTTTTGTAAACAGGTGTTACGTTTACTTATGAACAATGTTACTTTATATGTATACAGTCATTACATTAAGTTATGATAACTATTACTTTTGGTAAATGTCGGAAAAGCCGAAAAAATAATATAAAAACTAAAAAAAAAAACCATTTTTTTTGTGTTGGGGGGGGGGGGGGGGGGGGCTATGGGAGGCTGCCACGTGGCGGGTCATGCCCCATGGGTCCTGGAGCGACCCGTCTCAAACATGAGACGGATCCCCTTGTTCTCATGGGAGACCACCTTAAAAAAAAAAAAAGCTTATTTTTTGCTTTTTATAAATTTTTATATTATTTTTTTTCGGTTTTTTTTTTTTATTATACAAGTAAAATGTAACATTCGTTTATAAAAATTGTTACTTTCTTATTTTTACAATGTTACTAACACAAGTGTTTTTAGTTCTAAGTGTAGATAGTTGAATTATTACTTTTCTATACATGTGTGTTACAATTATGTATAAATACTGTTACATATAAGTAACACGTTCATTACATTTTAGTTGTAATAAGTATTACTTTTGGCAAGCGAATAAAACATAAAAAAAACCATTGTTACTTTTCAGTATATATGTATTACTTTTATGTATACAAACTGTTACATATAAGTAACACGTTTGTTACATTTAGTTATAGTAACTACTCCCTCCGTCCCAGAGTAAGAGTCTTACTTTCCATTTTGGTACGTCCCAGAGTAAGAGTCATATTCCTAAAATGGCAAAGAATCTTTACTATTCACCCCACTCATTCTCTCTCCTATTTTACTTTTATACTCACAACACCAATCAATTCACTATTCTCTCCCACTCATTCTCTCTCCTACTTTACTTTTACACTCACAACATTTACATTACTTCCAATATTTATTAATAAGCGTGCAAATGAGGGGTAGGACTCTTACTCCGGGACGGAGGGAGTATTACTTTTGACAACCGAAAAAAAAAAAACCAAAAAATAATAATATAAAAATAAAAAAAAAAAAAAGCAAATTTTTTTTTTCATATGGGTCATGGGTCAAAAATGACTTGTCTCTCTACTATGAGACGGGTCATGGTGTTCTCATACAAATTTTTTCTTTTTATAGATGATCGATAGACCCCCACCCTAATTCAAAAAATTCGAACAAGATAAGGATTAGTTCATAAAATAACATCTAAGTAGGGGTGAGCATGCTTCTACGGGACGGTTTGGTATTGGGGTAACACCACTACTAACATATATATTTCGGTACGTAAAGTGTAACACCCCGAATTTTCTTAATGTATCTTGAGCATTTAATGGCATTTAATATCAATAAATAAACAATAATAAATACTTCAATTTAGGGTTCACAACAGCCCCTTAATTAACCATAATTCAAAACAAATAGCGGAAGCGTAACTTAAACATGTCTTGGTAGGCAACAACCTTAACCTTCAATGTACTTCAACTTACATCAAATAAATAAGCGTACTTAAAACTACTAAATTAAGAAT